>JFJS01016103.1:0-95166 GCA_000671755.1 Glossina brevipalpis
TTTCTAGTACTACCGTCCATTGAAAAATTCCAGTTAATGAAAAATACATCATTATTTCCTCTACCGAACATAACAAAAAATTATCGGAACTTAGTCCGTTCGGCATTAAGAAAACACTAGATTGCATAACAAAAAACATTGACTCGATTTCAATTCTTCGAGATGGAAATTTACTTGTGGTCACTGGTAATCCACGGGTTACTGAAAATCTGGTAAAAGCTAAAGCTGTTGCAAATTTATGCATGGTTCCTTGTAAACTACACGAAAAACTTAATTCTGTCAAAGGGGTAATTTATGCTCCATGTGCCGGAAGAAGAGATAGTCCAGAAAATGAAAAGGCAAGGTTTAACTGAAAGCTATAAATTTACTAAAGCTAACATTGATGGACGAACTCTGTCCCCTACAGGTGGACTAATTATCACTTCTGACTGTTATAGATCACCGCAAACTGTTGATGTGGCTTGTATTTAGATTGGCATTGATTTTCAGACTCTCATTCTTTTTTGTGTTTTTTATTTCAATTACAAAACTATAAAAAAAAATTATAATTTCAAATGAAGGCTCTGAAAGGAGAGTTAAATAAAATTGGGAATAATATTAGGTTGTCCAAAAAGTGTTGTGTCCTATTTTTCCACCTATTAGAGTTTATACCTCAGCAGGTGTCAGTGACAAGAAATCAAAGGACATCATGACATGACAGCTGGCTTTTCAAGATAAGGAATCACGGTGCCTTGAGCGCTCGTTAATTTTACTGACTTGACTGTAAAAAAAAAGTCATTGCTGGGGCACTATATCGCCTAATGTAAAAAGCGTTATTCGATTGAATTTCTATCTATGAAATCTTATTAAAAACGGATCAACTCCTCAAATGAGACATAGAAAGCTTCGTTAATAATTCGCAAAAAAACTCGAATTAAGGTCTGCTTTCATAGGTGAGTAGACTAGCTACGCTATGGTTTTGATGAAACTGAGAACGCAATATCCGTGTATGTGTAAATGGATGGAGCTTTACAGGCAGTGTCGGTGTATGAGTGGGTGTGTGTGTGTGTGTGTGTGTGTGTGTGTGTGTGTGTGTGTAGCTATCTGTATGTGTGTGTTTATGTACAGTATAAGTATTTGTCGCAAAGGAGTGTTTACGATTCGTATCTATACTGTCAAAGATTACAACGATAGTTTCTAGCAATTCATAAGAAAACGTCAAAACTGAGCAAAATAAAGTTTATTGCGACATTACAAAAATGTGACGCAACTTGGATGGAAAAGTCCAAACATCTGTTCATTAGCTTACATCTGGCCGGCTTAGGCAAATGTAAGATTTTGTAGAACGAATGGAATGCTACGAAAAAAATGCGTTATCAGTTTCTGTTTAGAATCAAAGAAAGAAAAAGCGTACAAAAAAGTATTATGGCGTTGCCCGAAACATTGCAAACCAGACTAGAAACCAGAAAGTACGCTTAACTGGATACTTAATACTTCTCACTAACAATGGATTTTTTTTAAATTTTTGATGGCCAAAAATGTTTTTGCTTTTTAGACAACCTAATAAAGATGAAAAAAAGAATAAATAATACTCTGTTATGCTTCGTTATTATTCGCATGGGAATTATATATATGCGTTTTTCTTGTTGTTGTTTTTTCTTTATTTTTTTTAGATAATTTACTCATAAACACATAATTATTTGTGATATAGAACAACAATTTAAACCGGGTCAATATTGGTTATTTTTTTTTTTCAAAATTTTAATTTTATTTATTACATTTTTATTAGATTTTGCTTAGAATAATTATACAAAGTTTACAAAGATACATGTAAGCGTTCATGGTGAACTAAATTTACTTCCGGTATTTTAACGCCATACTTCTCTACGAATTCAGTCAATCACACCTGTTTGACGTTTACAGTGTTCTTCACTCTTCTCCGATACGTTATTGCTGTGATTCATTGTTGGTTTACGTGCAAGTAATTGGATACTCTTTCAAAAGTGATTGTTGTTGTTCTTGCTATTTTTTGTATCAGTTGACTTCGGTAAATTGCACACACAAGCATGAGACATCACCACCTTATTTAACTTGAATATTAAACAAATGCGGTTTAATGTTTGTCGCCTGACTATTGACTTCAAAAAACCACATCAATGGCTCTGGCATAATAAAATATATACATAGATATAGACAATGGCAGCAGCACATTACCAGCAATAGCAACAAAACACAAAAAAAAAAACGAAAAACAAAATAACTACAGCACTGTTGACCGTATTTGTAATAATGTATATTTTGGAAGTTATTTTCATTTATCTATTGCTCTGCATTTGTTGTATTTGTATTTAAACACAAGTTTACATAAATAGTTTCATTACTCTTCTTGGCAAAGGATCAATATTTCGTGCATGAAGTGAATGAAGTTGTAAACCACATTTTTCAATATTATTAGTTATGATGATATGTGTTCAGCACATCTACTTATAATATTAAAATATGTATAAATGTGGACAAGGGAGATGAAAGCGTAAATTGGATCAATTTAAACATTTGACCATTTAGTTTGCGTTTAAACATTTTCCTCGTTATCCCAGATGGCATATCAGATTTGTGGAACACTATGAGAAACACTATGAGGAACACTGTAAGGAACGCAATGCAATAAGTATTTAACAACCTCTTGCTTTATAAGTTTTCTTGTGATTAACGAAAATAATAAAATTATCTACTTGTGCTTCTTTTTGTATCTTTTCTTTAGGTTTCTTACCATTACATCATCAACACTTTGCCTAGAATATCGCAAACATGTCATTAAATCTTTCCGTTCTTTTATTCGTCATGTTTTTTAAATATAACAATGTGTGTGTGTGTCAGTTAAACTTGCCTTTTCATAGTACAAAATTTATCTTAAAATTTTGATGGGTCCACACATGGAAAAGATTTAAAAATACTTTGTTCGATTATGCTTCGCATCTGAAAAATATACGAAAATCCAATTAAATGCACATCTTGACTGCAATGCATTTTACAAACACTTTATTCGAAGTCAAACTAGCGAGTTATATCATTAAACTCACTAACTACAATAAAAGCTAGGAAAAGATTTGGTAAAAATCTTCCTAAATAAAAATAGAATGATAAATTTTAAAAAGAAGAAAACACTAATAAGTGAGCAGCAATGGATACAATTGGATAGAGACGAAGAAGGACTGGATTGGTTGCTCATTATGCGTATTTTTTTCATAAAATAAAAATATTTAAGATCACATTCACTTCGATATCGCAATAGAAGATCAGCGATGGACTCGATAATGATATATTTTTTTTTTTTAGTTCCAAGTTATTATTATTATTATTATACTCTAGAGACTAATGAAATTAATTGTTAGACTAGAGATGAGAGCACTAGCAGCTTAGGCTATCGGCTTTGTTGATGTTTTTTCATTTTTATGAAAAAACTCTTGCGCAATGAAATTTGAACCCACGTGTACCGACTTGCTAGAGGCACTTCTTAGCAGTGCAGCCAACGTTGCGACCAGTTTCAAACTAAGTATGGTTTTATCCATTTTTAAGTTGACGTAATGCTTATTGCAAAATGATTGGTAAAAGGATCTTTGGTGAAGTGCTCTGGCATTTGATTTTCGTACACTTTTCAATTGGCATGACAAAGATTTCTTGATGAGGCTTGGTATCAGTGTGAAGTGACCACTAGGAAATACGCAACTCGTAGGATAAAAATAGCTCGTAACTTACTTTATTTTAAATAAAACTGCTCGTCAGAGGAGCGGAAATGTGTGGAATCCTTGTCTGTGCGTCTTCCCGCTGGGCAACTTGGATGTAGCTGTCTTCCGCCCTATTTAACTATTTGAACTATCGATGCCAGGCGACGAGTTCTCAAGGATTGTAAGAGGAAAGCGGGAAGTGCCTTTTCCGTATTACAAAAAAGGAATATTCCTTCCCTAGGTTCCTTAGCGCTCCACGAAGAGTATCATGGTGATTGTGTGATCCTAGAGAGGAAAGCTCTCTCACCCGAGAGAAATTCTAGGTTACACAAATAAAAATATTATGGTGGTGTGACCTCGAAATAGTGGAACACGCTGTCGTAATTTTTCCGGGTGAGTTAAATTGCAAAACTGATATCCTTTTTTTTTACACGGGTTACTCTCGCCGTCATTATTACGGATTTTTCAGATTTCATTCTTCATGAAAATTCTTAACCGACCGAAAGACCACAACTGTCGTCAGAACATAACAAAATAAATTATCCTACATGCCGAAATCGTCTCTGAAGCTTAACCCGAACGCTTGATTTAAATTTAAGCACTTCGCATTGAATCTTTGTAGGAATTTCCGTAAAACGCTTTTGGATTTTGTTTTGCCGAATTGACTTCCTTGTCACTGTTAAAACTTTATAATAAATTTTATTTTAATATTTATTTTTTAATTTTACATTTTCGGTTTTATTTATTTAAGCTCCATTTATACTCGGAAGTACTATAAATTATAAATTTCTTATAATTTTTATGAAAATAAGTCGTAATACAAGTGCATGAATTTATCTAGTTACATGCACACATAACCTCGTTTAAGCACAAATTGGAGATTTTATTTTTATTTATTTATTTTCATGTGTATGAATTAAGCGAAAAAATAAATTAAACCTGAACAATTATTAAGCACATTAAATTATGAGCGCTGTCTGTCAGCGAAGTTGATGTGAAATTTACTTGTACTTCTGTTCATGTCTGTTTTTGACCAGCGAAAGGGAGAGAGAGAACACAAACCATATACAATTTGTTTGCCAGCCCGTGATATCTCAAGTTATTTATGATGATGATGATGATGACGTAAACAAGAAGAATACAAAATTTCAGATACATCACTCGGTACTTTATTTGACACGTTGCGGACGAAACGTCAAGAAGCTGATAAAGTTGTAACAGAGCAAAAGATACGTTCTTCAAAAGAGTTGACAAATGAACTGTAACAGAGTAAGGATGTTCTCGATTTGGTGCAAATCAACAGAATATACGACCAGACAAAGGTGTACGCACGCGCGATCATTCATTGACAGTTTTTTAACTCAAACAACTAAACGGTATATTTAATTTAAAATTTATCAGTTTGCACTCAGCGAATTACAACAATAACGTAAATTTCTTCTTTTTTGCGCTTTTGCTTTTATATACTGAAGATTGGAGGTATATTAATTTTGTCATCCTGTATGCAACGCCCAGAAAGAAGGAATGTTCAAAGACCCCATAAAGTATATATATTCTTGATCAGTATCAAATTTAGAAAGGAGTTATTCATGTCTGTCTCTCCGTCCTTCTGTGCTAAACAGTCTCTTGGCTACAAAAACGGAAATACCAGTTTCACATTTTACAAAAACTTCGCGCGCAGGTTGGTATTGAAAATTAATCAAATCGGTCAAAGCACGCGTTTACTTGTGTAATGTAAGCTGAAAACACCCCTGCTTTCTTGATTTTTTGCTTACTACTCATTGACTACGCAATAAAAATTTCCACATTATTCCATAAAAATGGAAAAACTCTGCCACGCCTATCCAATATTATAAAGTTTTAAAATTTAATTCTATTGACATTTAAAGGTAATGGATATGAGAGATTCGTTGTATACCAATGTAATTTCCTCATTTGTTTCACAATAAGTATTTTTCTTTTCGTTCTACAATGATGTTGGTGCTTACGTAGTAAAGAGGATGGGAGGGTGATAATTATGAAGTAAATGACATAAAGTATGAATTTGAGTTTCTTTTGTATCGAAGCGCTTCAAATGAGATACCGAGTGATGGTGTTTGCTTTGTAGAACAAAGAGTTAATTTCTGAATCAATTCCACATTACATCCTACACGCGGATTACTCATCAATCAATATTGAATCTAAGTCATCATTAACATTTAATAGATTGCACTCAATTGAAAATTAAATTGAGCATAGAAGTGATTTCATCGAGGAATTAAATTAAATAAGGAATCGAATTTTAGATTGATTGAATTAATATTATTAATATTATACTCCTAGTACATATTTGTAATCATAGAGTGCATACGCCTTTATATCATTATGTATTACATTGTGAAACGAAAGATTAAACTTTGTAGTCCTTGACATACGTAAATAGTGAACGTTAAGAGAAATCTGTTACGATACCTTTTCTTTAACAGAAATGATCATTTACTCAGGTGATATCAGCTGATGATTATTTTGCAAAATTATTTCTGCAGCAAGTCAAACTATCCAGTGCCACATCTATATTTATTCATTCTATTTGGTGTGAATTTGATTTGTTGTTTTGGTTGATATATTAAATAGCAAACCGGGAGTGAATTCATAAATTATGATGAAAAAATAATTATGACAAATACATGCACATGCTGAACTAAACTGAACTGAACTGAACTGAATGTTTATACCAAACTAACCAGCGCACAATCAAATCTTCAAGACCAATGCTGTTACTTGCATTTGTAGGCAAAAGTTTGTATGTGAATGCCAGTTATGTTTGTCTGTCTGTCTTATCATATATGGTAGCATAACGAATGTATTCTATTCGGACGTGTTTCATATCTTTCAAGATTAATGAAGTTTGACTAGATAGAACGTACAACTGAATGAATCTCTAAAATAACCTGCTGTTTACTATTTCTTCGCTTATGCTATTTTATAGGCTTACTTGTAAACATAGATATACGCACATACGCTCGCTTAACAGTTATTAAGATAAAACTCTAAATGACATACATAAGATGTTGCACTTATTTTTTTCTATTGTGAATATGATAATGAAATTCATGTCGTGATAATGAAATTCATGTCGTTGTTCATTTAAACAAAATTCCCCCCGTAAACAAAAATGAACTGATTAAACAGAAAATTTTCAACAAATTAATCCTCTAAACCATTAACAATAATATCTCGAAGGAGAGGTAATTGCAAATTTAACTGATAATTTTTAGGTGCGATTGCTTTTCTAATTTTATTCTTTGAATGCATTTCGCCAATTGTTGCATATTTGTCTCATAAATTTTCTTTTATTTTCTTTTTGTGTCGTATAAAAGAGGTACTAAAATAGGGCGATTCGATTTTTATTTATAACAGCACTTATTACTTAAACACAATATTGGAAATAATACGTTAAAGAGAATTATTTCTCTTCTCAGAAGCATTTTTGGTTACGCTTTTCTACTTAACTTTCTCTTCTAAATTTTCTTCTTTGTTTTTCAAATGATCTATTTTTCCTTTTTCCTATTTACTTTTAGATAAACTATATTAGAGATATTTATACATAATCAACTGCCTCTGAAATTTAAAAATAAGTAAAAAGTTCCTCCAAGTAGAGTTCTATCGAAAGGCTTAGAAAATAGGAGATCTGCGTAAGATCGATACGAGGCGCAAATTTAAATGTTGTATCATTTCTTTTTCATGCAAGTGGCAACTCTGAAATTTGTTAGCTGTCACCTGTGACTGTTCTGATTGTTAAAAATGGAGCGCTACACAAAAGAAGAACGCGTTATAATTGTGACAACTCATTACAAAAATGGGGAAAGTTATCCTGAGACTGACAAACTTCACCAAGTCTTCGGTTGAGCAAGTGCACCTAATATGTCAACAATTCGGAGAGTGGTTAAAAAATTTGAAAAAACTGTGTCGGTTGTGGACGTTAAGCCTTCGGTCGGTCTATTCAAAACATTGGTGCTGTAAGTTCGGCAATTCGGTATCGTTCTCAGCAATTTCAAAGCTCACGAAACATTACGCATGACAAAAGACCTCTACGTTCATCCGTACAAGATATAGTTTATTCAGGAGCTCAAACGAGCAAATCACCGGCGATGAAATAGTACACCCTTATTGAGACGACATATGTATAATAATTTTTAAAGCAGTCGAATTTTTCTACTCTTATGTACACTACCTTGATGCTCTAACATCACGTCAAAATCTTGGTAGCTTTTTGAGCGATGGGCAGTGCTCACTTTTTCTATAGTTAAAAATTCATGCGGCTTTGAATTAATGCCATGTTGTTGCACGGATATATTAATCTTACCTAAGTAATTTTTGAAGACAATGTTTGCACAATTTTTCTGGACATAAAATGAGATTACGATGGACCTAATTTAAGGCTAAACGCTGAAGATTTACAGTTTACGTGGCGACTAATTGCGAAAGACGAAGTAATTTGTACTGGAATGTTTTATTAATACGCATTAATAATATTCAACAATTGTGTTCATGAGTTAACTCCTTTCCTTGGCTAACATGAAATTTTATCTCAAAGGAACTAAAATTGAAGAAAGTTTCTAGACGCGTATAGCGCGTAAAATATTATATTTGCATCGCGACTGACTTACAAACGTTAGAATAAATTTCTAATAAATCTTACGCTCGCACTTTTGAAATACTTTTCAAAAACATTATTTCGCTTTCAGAAGTTTTTTTTTTTAAACTCATTTTTTTTTTTTTTTTGTTTCTTAATTCTACTTGTTTACTTGGCAATTTTACCAGTGAGAAGTTAGTTGGTAGGTTCATCCTCTAACGACTCGATTTTAAAGATACTGTATATTTGAATAAGTCCTATAATCCGCTAATAGCCCAATATGACTTCTTCAGTGAAGGATAGGCGAGTTTTCTCGTTTTCGTTACACTTTCAGAAAACTTATTATATCTGCGCTTTTGTGTAGATCTCTCTTAATGGATGGTTAGTGTTATTAAGTTGCAAGTGTGTTGGGAAGCGAATTATAATCATGAATTTATTGTATCACACAATACGTCTCTTTCAGTTCAAGGTTATAATCGCAGTTATGAAGTTTTCATATAGAAGAATGATATGCTTGTCTGTCACAGATTTCGCAGACTGACTATCTGACAGGCGAAGTATCTCAGTAATAACTTGTAATTGCATGTTGGGCTAATTACGTGATAAATCCTTTTAAAATTTCAGTATATCTTTGCCTTTATTAAAAGTAATTATATTATTTATTTATGTTTTTGCGTAGAGCTCTTTACACAATAAATCCTCTGCATCGTATGTGCTTTTCTTGTCAGACAAATTTTTTGTGAAACGTTTGCAGCTTCGTTTTTTCTTTTTTTTTTTTTCATTTCTTTTTTTATTTTATTTGAATATCTGCAATTTCTTGATCTTTACGAGGATAACGTATTCATTCACATATGTTAGTTGACTACGGTGTTTATTTTCAATATGCTGTCAGTTTACACAATCAAGAGTATGTAAAGTTTTTGTTTAATTGAGTACGCTCTGTCTGCTTCTGTCCAGGATTTCAGCACATTTCTTTTTATTTATTATATTTTATTAAATACCGATGAAGTCCTTTATGTAACAGTTTATACGATGTATGTGACTTATGTATTTGGTCTGAGACTGCAGTGTATTTACAGTGTAATGTCTGGCTATACTTACGACTTTAATGCCTTTGAAAAAATTAATCTGCTTTGTTGACGTTTACGAATTTCCATTATTTTACAAACAAAAGAGAAAAAAATGCAGAAAAATCTTAAAAATTAACGAAGAAAGTAATGACTTCATAAATAATCAAATATAGGATTATCCGTTCCGCAGTCCGGATTTGGCAGCCCTGTATCAATAACCTATGTAAAGTAGAACTGTAGTCCAGGGCGTATCATATGGTTAGTATAATGTTAGATACTTAATAATTGAGATTATTTCATGTGCGGTGGCATAAGGAGTGGGAACGCGCACACTCAACGCCCCGGGGATGATTAGTCCCCGACACACCGTGGGACGATGTCCTTGTTTGATGAAGGAAAGAATTTAAATTCTGATGAAACTTAAAAATGTATCTCTCATTTTCTCAGTAAATTAAAGTGTAACGAATTAACCAAAAAGTATTACTAAAAAAAAAGAAAAAAAAAACAGGAAATAACTTAACTTGTTAGATCTTTGAAGCGGTTACAAGTGCACATTGCTACAGTTAACATTCTTTTTAATTTAATTTTTTTTCTTTTGTTTTAAAAACCATTCCATTCCACAAATTCCTTTTCCTTAACATGAACTAACATTGCATTTAATTTACTTAATTAGTTTTAAGTATTCTCTTGCAATATTCTCAAAACAAACTGAAGAACAAAACTTTACCACTAAAAGCCCTTAACTATAATAAAGAGCCATTAAAACACTAAATAACCCATAAAATTAAATATTTTAAAATAATTTCAAAGAATACTTAAAAAAAAAGAAAAAAAAACATTTAATTGTAGGAGCTGCATGCTTCTCGTGCACGTTATTCGGCCATTTTCTTGGCACGCAAATGAAGTGCAAGAGATTTTTAAAATGATTTTTTACTTTCTTTATGGTTTTTTTTACGGAATTCACTTCAATAATGATTGCTGTCTGTCCGAGTTAAGATTCCTTCTCTATTATGAGTTCTGAAGACTTTTAATGTTTTTTTATTCATTTCTATAAAGTACACTATTTACATTTTATGTAATTTGTTTTTCATGTAAGTGGCAACTTTAAGATTTAACAGCTGTCTTTTATGATTGTTCCGATTATTAAAAATGGAGCGATATATGAAAGGAGTATGATTTGTAATCCCAATGACCCATTAACTAAGTTAATGCGGATTTTTCAAAAAAATTCATCTTCACGAATGAAACGAATTTCTATCTAAATAGTTTTGCTAAAAAATTACTCGCAAGGATCCATGAGAAACAAATGCATCCACAATGAGCAACAGTCTGGGGAGGATTTTGTTTGGGCGGCGTGATTGCACCCTACTCTTTTGAATATAAGGCCAGTTCCTGTGGTATCAAACAGCTACGTCATGGATCTAAACGACGCGTGGACACATGAAACAATCGATTTATTCCAGCAACGGTTTGCATTATCTCACAAAATTCTGACCTGAACTGGCCATCAAAATCAGGCCATTTAGCACCGTGCGATTACTTCTATTAGAATTTTTCAAAATCCCAGAGTTTATGAGAATAAATCAGCAACAATTCCTAAGTTCAAATCCGTGATTCAACACGTTATCTGTGAAATACACCCACATCGTTGTCAAAAAGTTATTAAAAACTTCTTGAAAACAAATCGTCAGAGTTGCCGGGACGATTTGTCGGATATTTTGTTCCATACTTAATCGAAATATTTCTACACTACAATGCAATAAAAATATCACAATTCATTCAATAAAAACGCGGTTTTATTTTTAAACTCTTAGTAGTGTACTATTCACCTAAAGCATACATATTTTTGACCAGCACCTATTTTCTAATCCTATGTATTTTTATTTTTTAATTCATGGACAACGTTTTCAAATAATTATGCATATAAATCCTAAAGAAACAACATAAGCACCAGATGTTCTATTGGTTTACTTGTTATATGACAACAAGAGACGATACGAATTTTTGTATGCTGCGATTTATTTTTATTTTCCTAATACGGACACATAAGACACAAGGCTAAAAAGCCTGTCTAAAAAAAAAAAAAATTCCTAATAAAGTCACGCGCGTTTACTTTTTGATCGATTGATATATTTCATGTAAAATTTTTTTTTTTTTTTATATTTTTATTATTATTCTAAGAATACGAATTACAAAATGTTTGATTTGACTAAAATTATAAAGCATTATAAAGAGATATAAGATTGATTGAGACTCTAAAATATGAAGCGTGTTATTACAAATTGAAACATTTAAAAATTTTACTTTCAAAGTTTTGCTGGAAATAATTTGATTTATTTATTTAAATTTGAAGAAGATGCCATACAGAGGGGTCTAATCTCTTTCTCTCTCTCTCTCTCTATATCTGTCTCTATCTCTCTCCATCTCTCCCTCCGTCTGTAAGCGCACTTCATGTTCATTAATTAATAATTGTCTTAATTAGCATAAAATTGTTATTCGAGTAAATATTCATGTTCAGTTCTTAGTGTGCGTTTATGTTTGTTTGTGGCTTTATACTACACTGTACGCTGCTGCATGGCCTGAAGGCAAACCCGAATATGCTTATATATATATATATACACCTAAGTATAGTTATTCAATTAATTCTGTCAAATGAGCACCAACCAAACTAACCAACCAACGAACCAGCCAGTTCACCCAGCAACCAACTTCATGTATAAATGAAAAACGCGTACGTGTACGATATTTTAATTTAAGTACACTTCATATATACATAGATAGATGAGATGGTGGTTATGTGGAGTGTATTCTTCAAGAATCGCTTGGTTCATTTCTTATGCATAAATTTTTCTATAAGTAGAACAGTAGAAGCAAATAGCAACAACAATAACAACAACAACGATAACAATACAACATATTAAAGGAACATAAAACTGTGAAGAAAACATAAGGCACTCTTTGCTTGTGTGGTGGTTGCGTTACGTTGCATTACATTCCGTGTTGGTAGGACAATAATAAGAGTTCTGTTGTGTTATATTATTTAAGAACAATAACAACAACAATAACAAGCATCTCCTTAATGATAGCCAAGTTAACAAAGTGGCTGGAGTCCATTAGTAAATAGTTGCCATAGAAATAACAACAAAAGCAACAACAACAACAACAACATGCTTAGGAAGATAAAATGGCTGTTTCGCGTTGATCGTAATCATATCTCGCGCAAGTAAAACTTTTACTTATCTTGTGCTTATTAGCCCCGAAGAGTATGAATTTAGTTAACAAAGATTTTCATATGCATATTTTACAAATTATCGTAGAGGTTCTTTAGGTTCTTACTTACTTACTGTGCCTTGTGTCTTCTTCCTTGTGCCTTGTGCAAGGCTAAACGTTATCGCAGGGCACCGTCGTCTAGCATAATATTTTATATACTTATACATAATACATTAGCCTAATGGCAATAGGGGGGAAATAAATGTGTACGTGCTTCCAGTTATGGTCGGTCACATTAGTTATTTAAGAGTTTTTTTTTTTGAGAATTTTCTCAATATCATTTTTCTATAAGCTCAAGTATAGTGGGGTGTTATTCAAAAACATGTCTGCAACGTTTGGTTAATGATATGTTTCCAGATAGAGTGGAAAACGCGTGCTGCATACGTTGTTGCATGCGAATCGCAAAAAACCGTGGGGTAAATATTTTCTCTCTCTCTCTCTTTCTCTCTCTTCTCTACGTTGTTGTTACCATTGGTGTAGTTCATTGGTTTACAGAGGCCAATTAGCACAGAAAAAAGGTGCAAATAGTACAATATAACATAAGCTAAAGTACAACACAACATAATACAGTTATTTTGCGTTACATTACAAACTATAACTTCAACGTTTGCCGTATGCTGTTTGCTTTTTGCTGTTTTGCTGTGTGTGTGTGTGTGTGTGCTTATAGCTTATATTTTGAAACAGTTCATTGATTGTTATATATTCTTTCACAGTTATTAGTTGCTCGTTTGTTTGTTTGTTTGTTTGTGCAGTTATTGTTGATTAACATCACGCTTGGTCTGTTGTTGCGAGTGTAGTTCGATAAATATTTACTTTGTTGTTGTTTCTTTTCCTTTTTTGTTGTCGTTGTTATATTTTCAGTTCAACCTCTAAGCTTTTATACATTATTTAGGCGCCTCTATGTGTGTAGAGGTACAGAAAAAATAGCGAAATTTTTCATGTTCTCTCTGCTGTTACTTTTACTATTAAGATTCAGATAATTCCTTTATGCCAATCACGTAGATTTTGAACTTATTTCGTATGTATTACATTCTGACATGTTTACATGCCGTGATTTGTTAACACTTCATTAGGGCTTCTGATGGGCAAACTCTCGATTAAATAACCTACTATATATATGTAAGCAGAAAAACGCACACGATGTAGCCTTTGTAAATACTTTTTTTATGAACTGAGGAATAAATTTCTGTAACAACAATTTTAATAATCGATTCTCTTTAGAAACCTCTCGTTGCTCTTTTACATTTTCTGTCTTTTTTTTGAACTTTTTTTTTTATAAGAAACTTCGAAATGTACTCAGTGAGACAAATGCTTAAATGGTGTATAACAGAGTCTTCGCCTGGAGAATTACAGCAAAATTATTATGTCTTCCATTCGGGTTTTTAAACAACGATATCTGCAATGCTGATCCTCTTAAAAAATGCTCTTTCTAGATTTCAGTGGTAGTAAAAGAGCAAAAGTAATATAATACATTTGAAAAATCGAAGTTACTTCAATATCTGAGTGTTTTGATTCAACAAACCTGGCTTACTTCCTAACAGAATCGGTTTAGACCCGGCTGGGCGAAAGGATATCAAGAAGAAAACATTTCGTGGCGCTTTACGATTTATATTGATTTTGAGGCTCCGAAAGTAGACGTAAATCAAGATTTAAAGATTAAGATTTGAATCAGATGTCTTTTCAATATATTGGTTTGGACTTTACCACTATTTGTGGAATAGAAGATCATTCGAATATCTTACAGGGCTGGATCTTTTCGAGATAGTTTTTGATGACTTGTTTGGGCACATACCGGACTTGACTTAACTTGTAAAATGATAAACATAACGCTAAGCATATGATGCCCTGGATGACAGTATTGCTTTACATACGTTACTGAAACGAGGTTGGCGAATCCGGATCACGATACATAACGCGAAGCACATGATGCCTTGGATGACACTATTACTTTGCATATTCCACTCAAGCAAGGTTGACGAATCAGGAATACGAAATGGAGAGAGAAGACTTCAGGATTTAATAGTTCGCATCAAAGAAGACCTTGAAGTATTCATAAATATGAAAATCTTGCCTTAAGGTGAAATTAGATGACAAAATGCACCAAAAGCACTGGTTCACATTGTCTTGAAGCCAAAGCACAGCAGATAAAGGACAAAAGTTCGTTCACTAAATTTTCTGCAATTTTAACCGATGTAGCTGTATTCTATGGTAATCACGTTGATCTCGTGTAAATTATGACCTAAGAAAGAATATGAGATTATTATTCCTCTTCCTAACCAAATTCTTTTGATTTGTATATAGAATATATGGCTTTGTGAACACTTGTTGTTAGCAATATTATCAAAGATTTCCTATTGTCTAGTTCCAGATTGTCTAGTTAAGTCATTTGATATCACGGCGCCCTTCGAATCTTTTTCTCTGCTTTTGGATATCACATCATACCAGTGTAAATACGATGAAAGAAGAAAGCTGTACAAGCAGTGATTTAGAGATAAGAAAACTATAAAAGAGGAAGACAAAAAGAGAAACACGAGATGTATTTCAATTCTGAAAAAAACAATGTTAACGTAATCAATAGTTTATAAATTAAGAATGAAATCTAAAGCGATCTAAAATTTTCGCGGTACCTACAGCTTTACTTCGTCGTCCTCACGACGAACGCTTATCGTAAGACTAAGCAAAAATATCTAATATGCATAAAATGTGAAATACATTTTAAATGTGAAAACTGTATTTTAGTTACTGGTGTTATTACGACCTCTCGAAAATTGCTCTAGACGATTGCAGGCACTGTTATCGCTATACTAAATTGAACTTTAATCAATGATTTTCATTTCTATTTGACCACAAATATTATTTATCTATAACTGAAAATTGTTGTTGTTGTTTGCTGAAACTTCAACGATTCAATTCTATTCATTCTCCCGCTGTGTATTATTTTAACTTGGTACTCACTCCTACAATATTATTTAACTCACATTTTGAGTTTTTTTCGCTAAACCACGTCAAATCTCTTTCGGAACTTTTAGGTTTTTTAGAAAAAAAAAATGTAAAAATAAAGTTTCTTTTATCTGAGATTTGCGTGCGCATTAGTGATTCATTGTATATTCAACAAATAAAATTAATTCAATGGGAATTCGTGTGGTAAATTAACACTCACACAAACAAAAACAAAACTATGTATATAGAATAATATATATATATATATATATTCATATTCATATATATATATATATATATATATATATATATATATACATGTTTATAAATTTGTAAAGACTAAAAGTCTAGAACTGTTAGTTATTCGTTGTTCGTTACCGCCGTTGCTGCTTTCTGTCGTTATTGTTGTTGTGCTATGCATGTGCTATGCACACTGACCTGGTGCCCCATAGACACCATTTGGCATAGATTTCATCATCATCATATGCATATTTATGGAAATATACTCTCACACATACAGATGTACATCTACAAAATTTACGCTTAATCTATGACAAAAGGGAATTAAAAGGAAAGTCATGAATTTTTATGTGGGAACATCAGCTATTTTTCTCTTTTTATTCTTGTTTTTTCTTTACGTGATATGCAAACTTCCTTAATTTTGCCTCTAAGTGAAAGTTGACTGAAGAGAATCGTCAGATCTAAGTTGAATTATCTTAATTGATTAAATAAAATAATAAAAAAATAATTCGCGGATTTGAATTTTTGTAATTATTTTATTTTTTATTTACTTTACTTTTTCATCTCATAACACATTTCTTCTTTGTTCCTGGTGTTCGTTATACATGAGATATAGGGTATTATACATATAATTTTGGAAACGCAAACGAGATATATAATACCCAGTAACTGCAGTGGAAGGTAGGAAGAATGCAAACAATATTGCGCATTAAAGTCTTCAAAAGAATTCGAAATATTATGTGCGAAGAGACAACAACAAATAACATTTATAGATATTTGTGTATTTATATCAAATTATATTTTTGTACCCCCCACAGCAGGGGTGAAGTATATTCATTTTATCATTTTGTTTGTAATGCCCAGAAGGAAAATTCAGAGACCGCACGAAGTGTATGCATTCTCGATCAGCATCAAATTTAAAGTCCATTTAAGTATGTCCGTCTTTCCGTCTATGTAATGTCTGAGGTAAAGACTCTCTTATTCATTTTTGAATAGATTGTAAATTAAAAACATATTAAAAAATAAAAATAAAAATAAAAATAAAAAAAAAAATAAAGTTTAATAGATGCTTCGAACTTTTTAGAACGCGCAAGAAAAATGTCATTACCCGCAAAAAGGGTTGTTCTTTAAACTTTTCAGCCATTCCGTAATCTTGTGTCAATTTGGAAGTTATAGTCTTGGCTGTTGATTTCAAAAACTTCTCTAGTAAACTAAGAGATATCTTTGGAAAGCGTTTCTGTTCAAAATGTTTCCAAAAAATGATGCCTTGGTGCAGCTTCATTGAGACTAACATTGAGTAGATATGGAGATGGCAGTAAATTTTGCCAAAAAACATTAAAGTTTGGAATAAATTTGTTGGGGTTGATTATGAATTCGGCTTCCTGAATTAAATTTTTCTTGTCATTTATCAACACCTTAAATGCAAAACGTGCGTTTCCCCGTTCGACAGATCCAGCAATTAAAGCACTTTCGAGCATATGATCTTCGAGGGAAGAGACTTGAATATATAAAGGCATGTTCAGACGAATATACGCCACCCGTCTGAGTAATATCTGTGGTATAGATTCTTTTGGTCGCCAAAATGAAGCTATCGGCTTCAAATTCAGCAGACAAATTGTAAGTTCTTCAGAAACTCTATAAATGTATATATTCTTGGTCAGTGTCTACCTAGTGATCACCTAGACGTGTCCGTCCGTCCATATCCCTGTCCGTTTATCTGCCTGTCTGCTTATCTATATTTGAGAAAAGAATTCAAAGATGTTTCGCACGCGATAATTTTGGGAATAATCCAAATCGGTTATAGGTCACGCCTATAGTGTAAAATAACCTGAAAATACTTCTGTTTTCTCGGTTTTCTGATCATTACTCATAGGCTACACATTAAAAATTTCCATGGTATTCTATAAAAATAGAAAAATCTACCACGCCCACATAATAAAATTTAGTTTTTTTTACGTTCTTTTAATATAAAGGTGGCGGTTATAGAAGATTCGGCACAACTGAGTACAATTTTCTTATTCGTTTAGATTGCTACAGTGATGTTATCCCGTAAATACAAATATGAACTGATACTGAATAATTAGAGAAATTTAATAATATCATACAGTAAGCATTTGACATTTTGAGTTGTACATATATTTTATGCATTTAAAAGGTTGGACAGCTGTGCTGTAAGCTTTTTTTTGTTTTTTTTATTATTATAAGTTCCTTTAATTCTTTTTAATGCTAGAGAGCATTGACATTAAAAACTGGCCACTGTGTTAATTCATGTTTACGCAAATAAATGCACAAACACGACTGTATGTTTATATGTTTATATATATATATGTTTATATATATATATATATACATGTACATACATAAGTACATGTTCATTTACGCGTAGTATATATTTACAGTCTTCCGCTATAGAATTAAACAATCAAAGATCCTATAGAAAGATACGATGACTCGAAATGAACTTTTGTGTTTTTATTCATATTTACCCCTAGCGTATTATTGACACAGAGTCTAAAAAGTTTACTTGTGTACATAGAGGTTTACATAGAAATGTGAATATACAGACACGAACATAAACACATACACAATGTCATGAGCATAATGTACTTGACAAAGAGAAAAAACGAGTACAGGAAGTTATATTAATAAGGAAATGAAGTCGCGTTGTGTATGCGCAGACGAAAAATATGATTTTAAAGAAATTTTTTTTTTCTTTTTTAAATATCAATTTTTATAAATGCCAACATTTACATAAAAAGAATTTCACTATATATATGTAAATATGATGACTGCAGTGTATGCCATGCTAAGTTAGTCGCCCTATATGTGATAAGTTTTTCGATATTTACACTGGAACAAAGAACTGCTTACCTATTGCATGTGTGCATGGTTATTAAGGGATACAAATGATGAGAATTCTTAATATAACAATCAACTTTTATGGAAAACAATCTTGCATATCTGCGACTATGCGTTTAAAGGCTATGCACTCTTAATTTAGAAAATATTACGATGTCCTTTGATTTTTTTGAAATTTTTATGTACAAATTCAATTTCTGCGGATGTATGTGACAGTGTAACTTGAGATAGATTTTGGCCTTACTAAATAAAAGTACAAATTTTGTCGAGATGAGATTGTTTTTTTGAATCTTCTCCTACATAAAGTTTCTTTAATTAATATATCATCTATTAATAATAGGCCTTGCCTCACTGGAACGGGGTTTGTCCGCTTTAAAATATTTTTAGTAATAAGAATTTCGTCGAATCCTTAGGAAATTTCCGAAAAACGAATAAAAAAAAGAATTTTTTTTTATGTACAATTGGTCCATAGTTTCACTTAAAAACGGTTATTCTGTAATTTTATTAACGAATACGTCTGAATTTATTTTTTCTTAAGGTTAATTCTCCTTTTGACTTGTTCGCCAAACCGTATAAAGAACGCTTAACAGTCAAAGTAAAGTCAACTCGCTAATACTCATGAATATTATATTCGCGTTTCAATTTTGTAATTTTTAAAATTTAATAATCGATTAATCGAATAATCGAATAAACGATATAGCGTGAATAGTGTAAAATTGCATCGATATATTTTTTGTCTCATATTTTATTTCATTTGAAATTTGATTCCTTCTGTTGTTGTATAATTTCCAATGAAAAAGTGTATGCAGCAAATTTCAATATTTTGTGCGAGATAAAAAAAAATTTGCCGACATATTTTTTTGCTTTTGTCGTTTTTTTCTTTGTTTGAAAGCTCGTGGATTCAACCGCTGGACCTTCACAAAGTGAATCCATCCTTCAAGTGCACATTGTAATAAAAATTGCTCCGACAACAAATGTTTTCTCTTAAGCGACTTAACTGTAGCTATTTAAATTGATCTTAAGTGCTCCTAATATAAAATAACCAACAATTTACGTAAATGTTAAATGGGAATTTTAGTCCTTTTCAAATCAATTTCATACGTTTTACTAGTAAACGTTTGATAACTTTTCAACTATAATGAATTATAGTATTATGTCACGCGTATACAAAGCTGCAATGCCACTAAAATCAAACGTTTGAGTCATATTCAAACAATTTGTTGCTGATTTACAAATAAATGTAGATTTGTATGAACTCTGTGTGTGTGTGTGTGTGTGTGTGTGTATGTATGTATGAATGTATATATGCATATGTAAATTATCAAATACGAAAACATTTATATGGGTTACTCCGTAGTAGGGTAAGGTAATATCATTTAAAAGCCGCAACGGTTTAAATAAGCAAAAATGTACAAATTATTCCCTCGGTGTTAATGTAAATTTATTATAATGGCTGCAAGTGCAAACACAGTTGCGGAGGGGGTAAAACAGACAGGGAACGTGAATATACTTACACTTTTACAATCGAACGAATAGACAAAACGAAGTTACTTTATATATATATATATATATATTTATATAAATGTAAAGTAACTATGTATATATATATATCTATATATGTATATATATATATATCTGTAATTCAGCTAGAAGTGCTATTCTTCTTCCTATCAAGTATAATAGTGAACATATTATACTTCACATTACTTGTGGTAAAAGGTATCTGCTACGTTTGTAAGAATACATGCAGCATCGACAATCAAGTTTGTCTGTCTGTCCGTCTGATTCCCCTTTCCCTTTTTTTTCTTTTTGCTTAACCTATGAGCCCCAATTTTTAAGATTTTTGTCAACGAAATTTGTACGTTGACATGATCTGTTGTAATATAATAAATATACATTAGATTAGATCCATTAGCTTAGCTTTTTATCGATAACTAGCAAGCGAAAAAGATTGTCAAATGCACCTTGTACCAGTCCCATACATTTCATTCGTCTTCAGTACCTAACGCAATCACGTCGTCATATAGGTCCATTAGCGCAACTTTTAGTTTGGACGATTGAAGTCACTCTGAAATTTTTCTGTAGTCAATCAACTCCTTCGTCCTTAGGCTACATTACAATAACCTTCTTTCTCGAACTGTTTGAGTTTTCTTAGCCCGCCTTAGAGTAAATAAAAACATTTTCAATATTGAACAGCGGCCAGATATGCTTTTTCTAATCAATTCCTTTCATTTGCTCATATTCTATTCAAATGTTTCTCTTCGAAAATTAACGAACCACTTTTTGACGATACTTGACTGTTTAAGAAAAGACATGATTCCAAGAATTCGCCTCTCTCTCCCCAGGGGCCTTTGACATCTAGATTATACCTAATTTTACTAGTTTTGATCGTCTAGATTATACAAGTTAAACACAAATTGTTCATTGCGCTAAATATTTTTACCTGTGAACACATTTCTACTTCTACAAGACGAACAAGCATATACGCGATCCATTTATCCGATTCCTTTCAATTATATTTTGTAAAAAGAAACTCAAAAATGTACCAAAAAAACGTGGAGGCATAACATGTCCCACAATAAATACAAAAAACAAGTAAATATATTAGATTCTCCAATGCCCCTCCTCATACCGTTAATATTCATAAATTTAATGCGCGCCATGTATTATAAGAAATGGTCAAAGATTATTAATCAATCAATACGTAAACTGGAGTGAAAATCATTTAATGTTTTTATTAAAGTTGTTCTTATACGCTTCACTGGATAAAAACACAGAAATTTAATGGTTTTAATTTTGTACTTCACTTATCAGCTGCAGCTAAACAAATTAAGTAGGCGGTCAAATAGCCAAAGCATGTTTTTATTGCCCCAAGACTTTTAATTAAATTACACTTAAAATATTTCGTGGACTACCTTAAAAACCATGGGCAAAGTTAAGAAAAGAAAAAACTTTTCTTTTTTTGTAGAATTGGCATTCCCCCGCAAACGCATGATTCGCCTACACTTCGTTGCCTTGTTTGTAGAAAGACTTCTCTGAACCATTAAAATACGCATCCTTTTGAGTTTTGCAAATAGAGATAATAGACTCTGCTACTTTTAGGGACAGATCTAAAGTATGCGCTTGATGGAGGATGGAGCAGCTATTTAAACCTTAGTTTACGTAAAATAGCCAGTGCACGTTAATATTTTCTTGCACTGTAAGCACACAAGATTTCCATCATATAGCGTCTTTCGTTGAGTGTGCATTCCATGAAGAGTGATGCTTTCCAAAATTTAAAAAACAAGGGTTAACGTATCAAAGTAAACTGTGTTTTATATTGAAGCTTAGGACATAGTAGTTATGTTTTGATCACAATACCGTTCAATAATGTACGCCACGGCTTTAATCACATTTACCCAGATAGTCGGCTCTTCCTCAACACTGGCCACTACTGCGGTTGTGCTGTTCACCTCATTTTACTCTTTACATTGCATTCTTAGTGGCATCTTCTCGT
The DNA here is from genome assembly GCA_000671755.1 of Glossina brevipalpis. NCBI lineage: Eukaryota > Metazoa > Arthropoda > Insecta > Diptera > Glossinidae > Glossina > Glossina brevipalpis. The sequence goes on from JFJS01016103.1 coordinate 22,195, forward strand.
GTATAGTGATTTTTTTTTTTTTTTGATCACCGATTGCCTCTAACACCTGTAGTACATCCGCTCTACTATGTTCGGATAATCCGCTTTTTGGATCATTTAAACTTTTTAGGCTTTTAACATGAGGAAAAGAAACATCGGAAAACTTACAAATTGCATTCAAATTCTGTGCTTCCATTTAAATGCTCACTTGGCTACTAAAGACACAAAGATTGACCAAGAAAATTGAAATCCTTGGCAAGCATTCCTTCATCTTAAAAATAAGTTTTGAAATATTTGACAGTTATAATCGGTAAGAAATTTCGTTCTAAGGATGCGAACGTTGATAAATAAAAGTTGAATTTAAGCGATATTTACAAATACAATGAAATTATTTGTAAGCTTACTGAGCTTATTGAGTACAAAAAAAAATGATTCCAAATCGAATATAAATTTTTCTTTTCTTTCAACCTACAAGTCATCAACTTTTTTAATATAATTTTTAAAACGAGTAATCAAACCATATTTTTTATTATTGCTTTTGCCAATTTAGAGTGTTCGATAAAAACATAATTCTTTTAGTAGAGCTTTGGCATTGAGCCATAATAAAGAGAGGTTGAATAAAAAGATTTTCAATTTATTTTCGTTAAAAATGAATTTTTTGCGAAACCAAAAAAAAGCAAAAACAAATGTCTCAGAAAGCAACGTTAAGAAAAGAGCTATATTTTATCTATTAGATTTGCATAAATATTTTTCGTAGTTTTTTTTTTCTAAAATCATATCTCCGTTATAGAGGTCAATATGTCATAATATTGAAATTGATTGGATATTATTTTAGTTCAATATTTAGTTGTCGGAGAACTTTACTTTAGAAAAATAAATTGATTCAAAGGTAATTGATTTGAATATTTGTGCTATCAAGAAGGTTTATTAAGTTTTTCAAATTGTTTGTTTATCAATTATTTGTAGAGAAATTTCGCTTGCGTTTGAAAATAATACAGATTTGTGATTAGAATAATTAAAATAAAAATAAAAAAGTCAAAAGTTAATACTACTGTTGTCTTACTAAGCTGACACTTACTTGATTCCAAAATAATTTGTAGTTGTCCACATTTTCAAATTTATACCAGTAGCAAGACACCCGCTAAAAAGTCGCTTTTCGAAGTTTCTAAGTCTTTTCTATTTCCACTGCTATATGTTGAATTTATACCACTATAAAAAAATCTCTAAAAAACTCTGGCAGTAAATCTATTCGCCGGTAAGCGTATTACTGGTTGCGAGTATTGCGAGCTGTTTTCTGGGCAACGATACAGAGACGGCGAAAATAAGAAGGCAGTCATTTCCTCTTTTGTTTGCGATTTTCGTGAGAGACTGTTTTATTGATAAAATTGATATTGGAGAACCTTATTATTACTATTATTCAGGAATATCAAATTTTATATAAATCTAAATATATATGTAATAAGATAAGTCATTATTATTTCCGACGACGGGATAGCAGTCACTTCGCCAGAACATGGGTGTAAACGTTTTTTAGAAAAATTAGAAAAATTTTAAGCCAACATGCGTACAACGATTAAACTACGCGACGACCTAATGTTCGTTTTTTACGTATATACTGCGTAAGTAAACAACTCGACGTTTGTTTCGATTCTAGTTATAGTTAAGTTAGCGGCAAATTACTTGGTGGCCAAGTACGGTAAATAATAGGATGGTAATTCGTCCAAGTTAGATGCAGAGCTCTGTACTAATAAAGCTAGATCAATAATTGGTTTCGTTAAACGCTGGACGCAAGAATTTGAAAACCAATAGATTACAAAAACATCAAACAAGTAGACCAGCATTGGAGTATGCTTCGGTAGTGTGGACCATATTTCTTAATTAGACACCGTATGCTATTGCTGCAGAGTCCGGTTCAGTAATTTATAAGTCATGGTAGTCAAATATGATCTATCCGAGATAAGTCGTGGTTAATGTAACGATAACCATTAAATAGATGCGCATAAACCAAAGACGAGATAAGCATCGTACATGCAAATGATTTATTTACTTATTGGTCTTCATGGATATGTAAACAAGTCTACGGCATACGATTGAAGCCACGTGATAACTTAGACCAATAAAGCGGCTTTGTTGGTAATTATGTATTCTTTTTCTTACCAACTCTACCGCGATCGGGTTTAAACTCATGTAAGCTGACTTGGTAGGGGTTTTTCTTAACAACTCGGCTACGGTTTCGGACGCAAGAAACATCATCTAAAAATCTGCATAAAATGAATTAATTTACCGAAAGGATAGCGACTGTTAATTGCAGGAAGATCCATATATTAGCTAAATTCTCCGTCCGTCGAAGTCTCGTAAAAGAGTTACAAATTATCTTTAAAAGGAACCCCGGCAGCTGATAAAATAATCCCAAGAACAGACACGTGATCTTGTTCTTTACAACACTTATAGATCGAAAGAGTCGTGGCACAGAACGATTTCTTTCGTAACAAGTTTTAAGAAAATTATCAAAAACTTGTGCGTTTAATTAAATCTATGGATAGCGCAGTAACAGTATTATTAACAGAGATAATAATGCCACTAAATGCAAAAAAAGAAAGAGAAAAGGAAACAGCTGCCCCAAGTAAATACTCTGTAGTTTTTTAAAAGCTCTTTAATTTACTGCTTAAAAATTTACCAGTTAATGATAAGCAAAAATACGGCTGAGTAAAGCAATTTCGCAAAGCACGGAAAAGTATTTAATAAAATCTGAGCTGTTTTTTACGATCCAGATCACAGAAAACATAACAGCAGACTTAAGGCCTTATGTCCTATGAATTCACGATTCAGATTTTATTCTCTAAGATAATGAAAGTATTTTATTTATCACTTCTTATAACATTACTATTGAATGTGTAGCGTGTATTAATTTAAATGATAACTAAAATCACATGTAAAATAATGAAAAGATTTTCAATTTCTTTCTTCATCATATTGTTTGTTTGTTTTTATACTTTCTACTTAATATATATGATTTAAGCGAGTTTTTGTATATACATCTCACATTTGAAAGAAAATAAAACAATCTTTTGAAAAACAAGTATATTCGTAGCTTTTATGTATATAAACATGTAAAGAACTATTTTTCCTTTATAAATATTACATCATTTTCTTTTTCTTCTTCTTCTTATTGATATTTTAGTTAATGAAGCATCAAATGCATAAAATATCGGCTGAGAGAAATAAGAAAAGAAAAACAAAAAAGTAACGCAGATACATCAACATATTATTTGCATACTTTCGTTGTACTACATAAATACACACAAGAAGACAGATCTTCGAGAGATGTAATTTAATATATACGACGTGAACGCTTTAATGAGATTGAAATTTTATTTATATCTCACAAATATATGTATGTATATATATAATGTAAACATGTAATTTTCATGTAATTGTACTACAATTAGTGGACTTCGTTACGTTTAAATATATATATATATATATATATATATATATTGCTTCCTTACTTATATAAATACCTAATATTTATAATAAGAAAATATTACCGCATCGGAACGAAATATTCAGAATACGGAAATAAATATCCTTAAATAAAAATGAAGACAAAGTTTTCCTCTTAAAAGCAAAAATACTGTCAAGAAGAACTTCAGTTTTACGCGAAAAATTATTTGCTTTGAATCATAACAAGTAACCTTTTTGTCTTAACAATAAAACTAACCGAAAAAAGAATTAAATTTTGATGGTTTATAAAAATTTAAAAAAAAACAAAATTTTAAAAGATGGGCGTGGCAGATTTTTTCTATTAATGTGGAATACTGCGGAAATTTTTATTGTGTAAGCCCTGAGTAGTGAGCAAATAAATAAATAAACAGACCGACGGACGGACGAACGGATGGACGGGTATGTTTCCGTGAATTTCAAATTAAACGTTACAAATGTTACAAACGTTTGCGCTAAAAATTAAATCCGAATACTTTATTATATCCAGTAGGCGTTGTCGATCCTTTCCATTTTTATATTGAGGCTAGAGGATAGTTAGCTCAATAAACGTGCAAATAGATTTCATACTCTATGAGTGTGATAAGCAAAAAACCAAAATTTTTCGTTACCTAAAAACCGAGGTAATCTCAGTTTACGTTGTATTCTAAGCGTCTTCTTGGACCAATTTGGGTCATTTTCAATATCAAAACTTGCGTGCAGGAACTTTGAACATTTCTATAAAATTTCAAGCCGATATCATCAAGAGAATATTTATCACAGATGTTACACAGGCAGACAGACGGATGAACGGAGAGGCACGGTCATGTTTATATCGATTCTGAATTTGATATTTATGTGGGTTCTCTGAGTTTCCTTCTGGGTGCAAACAGCAAACAGGACTATAAAATGAATAAATCCCTCGTCCTTCGATGGTCGGTATAGAAAGAAGAAGTATTCGTCTGCCAAAAGTCAATTTATGAATATTTTGAAAACTTTGAAAATTAAATTTTCTTTCCAAAAAGGCCTGATTTCCAATCCATTCCGCAAACTGTGATTATTTGGAATTTCTTGAAATAGAAAGAAAAATTCATAAAATTCGGTTTAACTTTCGGTAGACATTGATGAAATGATAATTTATACAAAATGTATATAAAACGCCTAAAACCAAAAATTATTGCTTGCGTGCAAACAAAATGCGTAAGAAAAAAAAGGAATGCAACGGAGAAAAGCAAATTGCATGCATTATGAAATACTTTTTTTTGTTTTTCTTTTTTCTTCTTCTTCTCTTACAGTCAAATTTTTATTTGAGATTGCATGCAATTATTTACTTATGTACAAATGTTTATAGTTAGTTAGTTAGTATGTGTAGGAATATTTATGTACTGTGCATACGTACACACATGCATTACATATGTATGCATCTGCGTTTAGTCGAAATCATTTATCATTTCCTGTCCATAATAAGGGGGGAAACCAGCAATTACCGAACTGATATGTTTATTGAGATTGTTAGGTTGGGCTGTGTGAGGTGGGTTGGTCATCTAATATAATCACAGAGATACCTACGTTATGAAAACAAAATACAAACACAGTGCAAGGTTGGCTTTAAAGTCAAGGAAAGATAAAACGAATTTGTAACACATTATCGATGACGGTAGACAGCATACTAGGCAGCGTTGCAAAGCAATTTAGAGATAAACACGGACTATAAGCAGAACAAAAAATTTACTAACACTAATAAACAAAAAAAAAAGAAAGAAAAACAAAGCAAAGCAACTTCATTGTGTGTATTTTTTTGTATCTTCAGGCATCACAAAATTTTCTGTATTGTTCTGCAAATTCAAAAAGTGTATTAACCTTTCTATTCACTTTATTATGTTCGGACGGGTGGGGGAGAGAGTTGAAAAAACATTTGAAATCTTTTCTTTTTTTTTTATTTATTAAGAATAACAGCAGGTTATGGTAGGTTTTGGGTTTTGTTTTTGTTTCGGTTAAACTGCAATTAATTTCTCTTTAGTTTTACTTTTTTACTTTTTTACGATTTTCAAAATCCTAAGCGAATAACGTAAAAGCAGCACAAATAAAGGCAAACATTTTTCTTTACTGCGTTTATATAAAATTTTTAACGCCGCTTTAGTGGTATGCAATTTTTCTTTTCTTTTTTATAAGTTTTTTTTTTTTTTTTTTATCGGTTAATACCATATTTATTAAGAATAAACCATTTACCCATAAACAAGTTCAATGTTCTGTTCTGCTGGTCTTATATTTAAGGTAAGTAGTACTGGTAAGAGGGAAAAAAAAATTATTTTTTTTATAGAAAAATCAATTAATACTTAAACTGCACACGATGAAGTAAAAAAAAGCGGCCAATAGCTGAAGTCACTATAGCTTAGAAGTATTTTACAACTGATTGTGCAAAACAAAAGAAACCAAACAAAACGAATTCAATGCTCATTCACTCACTCACTCACTCACTCACTCGGTCGCTCGGTCGGCTCAAGCATCCTAAAACTTTGGAAAGTCACGATTTCAATACTATAACACTTAACATGTTTTATTGGATGCGTTCATTTTCGATGAGAGCACCAAACAAAATTAAAGTAGCAAACAAACAAACAAATAACAAAAACGGCAAAAGCAGCAGTAGCAGGAGCAGCAGCGCAGCAGTAGCAGCAGCGACACATGCAACAACAACAAAAAAGAGATCAGTTTTAATATCGAAAATCACGACACAAGCGCCATCATGTCCTACATGCTATTTAACAACATGTTTTAAATTTTTAATACACCATGTATACAATATTGTGTGTATATGTAGATGTATGTTTGTGTGTACACCACGAGGCCACAATAATAAACTGCACAAGAGTAAGGCACACACAGGCACACATAACTCAACCACCACCGTCGCTAACTACTTTTCTTCTTTACCTCGTACAGTAGCAGTTGAGAACTTTTATAAAAATAACAATAATAAGATGCTTGGCAAGCAAAATATCCAAAAAAAAGTAAAAAAAAAAAACAGAAAAGAAAGATGAAACGTAATAATAAAACTAAAAGCAAATACATATATACTTACTAAATACATACATACATACAATATATATACAGGTAACCCTCCTACAACGCGGTTAATAGGTTCCTGAAAAATTCCGCGTTATAGGAAATCGCGTTGTAGGAGACTTAGATCCAGTGCAAAAAGGAGGGATACGTTCCTAATCGAAATTTTTTTTTATTTCAGATATTTTTCTATTTATCCATTTCATCATAACAGCATAAATTAATTCATTTATTATCAATTGATTTATTTAGGTAGCGCAAAATAAAATAAAATCTCGAAAAACAAATAAAAACGCAATTTCAACTCCACTTAGCATTAAATTAAACGAAAATTCAAATCACAAGCTTCTACCAATCTCTCTCCTCTACATCACTTATTATATTTGAGTCTGTTTCAAAGGTTTTGCTCATATCTATCCCAATTCAAATTCCGAGCTTGATCCACTATCAGACTGATCCTTTTCAGCGATTACTGGTTTTAAAAAAATATTTTATTGAAGTCTATTTTCCCTTACTTCGTAAATCTATATAGGTTTCCTAGTAGGCGGATAAATTATTTTCAAGATTTCTTTTGAACATTTCTGCTCTATCCCTTAGAGGATCGTTTTCCAAAACATACCCTTTCAACTCATTCGCCAGATTTAAAATTTTCTCCACACTTTTTAGTGAAAAGTTTTCAATTTTGGCATTGGAAAGATCGTCTGAGCTGTCTTCAGTCGATATTGCCACTAAATCTACTTCATTTATTTCGTCGTTTTAAAAAAGAATATGTGTGTAAGTGTTTGAAAAAAATTGCGTTGTAACTTTGCCATGCTATAAAGAGGCATTACACATGCAATCGCATTTTCCGAACCGCGTTGTAGCGAAACCGCGTTATAGAAGTACCGCGTTATAGGAGGGCTACCTGTATATATATATATATTTATATGCAGACATTCATTAAGTAGTCGGTAAGGTCTTGGGCAACAGTACCCAACAACAACTAAAGTGCAGACTACCGAAAGTGCATTAAATAAACTACTATTACTACGAAGAGCATGTGCATTATAAAAGGCCTTCCTTACATACAGTCATAGCCACATATCGACATACACGCAGTCAGATAAAGCAAGATATTTAATAAAAGAACCCATAAAGTTCAGCATTTTTTTTTCTTTCCTTTTTTCTGTTTTTTTTTTTTTTGGCTTAGCATACAATTTGCAAAACTTTCGGTTCTTTATGTTTTGTCTATTGGCAAAAGAAAGGGAAATCAATATAAAATTTGAAAGTAAAAAAAGTACAACAAGAAAAAGAAAAAAATAGCTACGGAAGCGTCTTGCATCATTATCATAAACGGCTTAAAACGAATCTGGAACACGATATGATTTTTCTGAAATTTTTTTTCGATCGTTTGCCTCTGAGAGCATCGACTTCATGTACATATATTTGTCATCTTTTTTTGCAAAAATTAAATTTCAATACAAATCCTTGAAAAAAAATTGAAACTTTTAACGATTATCGTCCTATCATTGCATTGTAACCATATTACGTGAAGATTTTAATTGTCATATGTTGGCCTTTTTGGTAAAGGCAAGTATTTAAGAGATCGGACTATCTAATCGGCATATCCATGTTCAATTTCCAATCCAATAGACCTTACTTTCATTATGATTTGTGTCTGGTCTTAGTTCCGGCTAATGCTCGATCGATAAAGACATAAAACTTAATAACCACGCTATGGCCTCTTCCCCTTTTTCACTACCTTTTTCCAAACATTACATCCCCTCTTACAAGTATAGGGAACACACACATAGAGATTAGTTTTATTAGAAAAGAAATAAAAATACCACGCAATAGACCGGGAGTTACTTGTTCTCCATTTTAACTGTTCGGAATGATGTAAAAAAACCAATTCGTACATTCGTGCAGACATTGTTAAGAAATCAAGTCCACATGTTTTCAAATAGAATATTCGAAGACGAACATATTCGTAACTAGATGCGATCGCGTTATGATGTCTTCCTCTATGTGTAAGTAATTAAAAAGGCTGTCGTGGTAACATTTTCGCATGCCGTTGTGGAGCTGATTTCACTACAAAAATAGCGAAAGTATATCCACTGACCACTTTTTTGGCAATAATTTTGCCTGCCCTGTTTTATAAACTTTCTAAATATCTTCGTGACCTGAGGTACAAGTAATAGAGATGATTAAGTGATAGTCATTACGGCGAATCGTATTTTCTCAGTTGACTTCATATCAAAACTATATAAAATAATCTTAATAACGATAGACATGGATTAGAAGATGAAAACTCGACAATAACAATCGCTTCTATTTTATAAAAACATACTGTGTCGTCTGCTTTCCTTCCTATAATTTTAAATTAAACTTCATTCTTCCTTTACATTGTATTGGAAGACAATTACTGAAACTTGTTAAGAGGTCATATGATCCCGTATTCAGTGTTTATGCATATGACTGTAAGTACAATGAAGCCGCGCTTATATTCCTTCAAATTCAAATATACGGTAAGCAATGTAAACGAACATAATGAAACCGCACATGTTGCTGGTATTTTTTCTCAATGAAATCGCGCTTATGTTCCCATGCCTGGAGGACAAATTAAAACAAGGAAAATATGCGGCAGTTTTCACAAAGTTTTGTTTTGTTTTCTCTGACCTTCTCCGCCACGTACCCGACGGTTTATAGTTTTGTGTCTAGAACAATAAACTCAAAATTTTCGGAAAGTATTATTTAATATGTAAAGGGCTTAGAATTTTTCCAACAAATTCTTTTTTGTATTATATTTTTGAAATAGTCGCCGAAAATCCATCAGAGTCGTCCTTTATCAAAAAAAGAAACTTCACAACCTTCACCAACAAAAATCTTATTTGGAGACTGAAGTTCAAAATATTATTTCGAGGAAGACTTTTCATTTACGACTTTCAATTCTTAAGAAAGTTTTGTCTTTTCCGCAATTTTCGATGCTTAAGCCATATAAGTCGTTTATTTGCTTCTAAGTACTTCCACGAGAGCATAAACATTATGTTTACATTTTTTTTTGTCACTTTCAGTTACGTGTGCTTTTTGTGTTTACCAAGCTATGCAGTGTATTCAAAATATATTTAGGCTGTAAAACAATGTTCGAAAAATCGCCTTTTGAGCCCATTACCAACATCTTATATATTTTTTGGATACTTTAAGGAGCATTTAAGCCGATGAAAGACACAAAAATCCATGCATATTGTTGCTCCTTAAACAACCTGAAATGAAATCAAAGGCTCTTTTAAATAAATTTCATAAATAGCGCTCGCATTCATGTATCAAGCATTTCTTTTGGAAGGAAAGACGTAGATGCTTTTCTCGCCTTTCTTACATAAAGGTTGACAAACTTCGCATATTCCAAATTTGGTTTAACAATAGAGCGGAAAATTTTTCAATGTCCCGAAAAAGGCAGTAAATAACATGTAAACATAATAATATTCCTTTACTTGTGTTAGTTTATCTATGTATGCATGTATTTATGCATATACATGTGCATGTCTGTATGTGTATATGTGTACATAAATATGCACAAAGTCTTGTGCATACAGATATTTATTTACTTAAGTATGTTTTTCTTCCCTTCAGTTGTAAAATGTAAATCCTAGCTAAGCTAATATGAAATACTTCACTTACATCAATATTGTGTAAGATAAAATTCACTTTTATTTTATTGAAAACTCAGAACATTGCAATATTGTTTAAAAGACAGAAAATTAAAAAAAAAATGTTTAAACCATAAAACCCGTAATTTGTAAGAATTTCACTTTTGTTAGGAACTCAGGAATAGATTTTTTTGGCTGATATGTTATTTCTCCGCGATTTTTTGATACATATTTGAGCTTTTTTCAAACGTGCTATTTTCAAATGGTTCCAAATTCTCATATGGTTGACATTTAGTGTTTCTGCTATTCCCTGACAGCTAGTGTGGAAGTCTTGCTCCACTCGTTGCAAAATTTCATTGACTTTTTCAGTGACCGACCCACCAGAGCGAGGTGGATCTTTGACATTAGAATTTCCGGAACGGAATCGAACAAACTACCCCTGGGTCCTTTAGAGCATACTCATCGTACACTTCACGAATTTTTTTTAATCTTTTTTTTATAATTTTTTTTAATCTTTTTAATAATAAGAAAGAATTCTTCAGATATTTCATTTTACATCAGCAAAGAATTAGAAACTTGTCTGCTAATAAAATGTAAGCAGAAATGTCACCTTTTAGGCACATGTTCGTTTGAGACAATCAGCTGAGTGTTGCCAGATATATAGGCATCAGTGGCAAAAAAAAAAACCCGAGGACTTTTTATATAACCCGATATGTAGTGATAGCGCCTCTATATAACGTCCTCTACGAACAAGTGAAGTTGATATGGCCAGATTTAATTGCTCTGCTTAAAATAGTTGTATATCTCATATGAGTAATGATTTACTGACTTCGGTATGCGGAATATTAATGAATTTTTAGGTCTTTTGAAAAAATGTGACTAACATCTGTCTTTTCCAATGTTTGGCTTACATAACTATATCCATATAATTGCTATCGTTCGTAGTTATTTTTTGAAGTGATTGCATTGAGATTGTCTTGCTATATTTACTGGTAGTTTTATATATTCTTAACCGATAAAAAAATGTTTAGAAGTTATGTTTATACAATAAAAAAGCATAAAATTTTTGCTTAAACGAAGCTATTATTCATATTATTAGTGAATACAGAAGTGAAAATCCTTCTTTTTTTTGCTCTTGAATGATTAGAGCAGACAATTTTCTAAATCACAGTTATCATGAAATTAAGATATTTATCTAATGGCTGAAATGCTCTGCGGCTAAAACTTGAAAAAAAATGCATAACAGACTCAATAACCGAACCAGACATTCTTTGTTACTTATACGAATAAATACAAATAATGGAAATGAAAATACACTCAAAAAAAAATTTTTTTTTCTTTCGTAAATCAATCGTATTAAATTTTCAAACTTAAATTTAACAAAACTTTTAATTAATAGAAAATGTAGAATAGTGGAGGATGGTCGGACATTTCTTTCTAAATCTTTATCTATCTGTATTACAGAAATCTATCGATTCCATTATCACCTAAATATTAGTTGAATCTATAATGCATGACGATGCAAAGAAAGCGAAGCAGAGATAAGCATCATTGTTCAGTGAATTTTTATTTATTTATATTTCTGCTGCAGTAGAGAGAACTATTATTGGGTAACCAATACTATACATAATAGTTTTAAGTGTAAAGAATTCTGCTTACACTTATATGGACGTAAATGTATGTGTGTATGCTTGCTTATCTACTTTAGAAAGTTATAGAACTTTTTGATTTGTCAAAAGACATAAAGACCGCCATATGATAAATGTTTGATTGATATATCCGTTGGCAGCACCACAAGATAAACCGTATATATATAAAATATATGCGTTACAAAACTAAGGCAAGCATGGCAGCAGCATCATCATTAAAAAAAAAAAAGGAATGAGTGTATCTATGTTTTGAGTTTACCTCAATTGCCACAACATATAAGGCCTCAAAGATATATGTGCTTTTTTTTTTAATATGAATGCTATTCTAAATGCTAACTGCAAGCGAATATATGATGTACTCATCTGGATTTGCACTAACAATGACAACGCTGTTTGTATCTTTCTATCGTAAACGGCAGGTCGAACAAACAGTAGGAGCACCAAAAATACTTACGCTTTATAAAATTACACCCATGGCGGCACTTTATGTACATTGTATACAATTGTGGTTTATAACCGAAAGAAAACAGCAGAAAATATTGATGCAGTTGCAATAGACAGAATGGTTGAAAGATATACGCAAGCGAGCGGGCGAGCTACTGAGCAACTGAATGACTCACTATATCCACAATGCGTTGAAAATTCTAGTAATATTTGCGGTCATTTCCCCAGATACTCTACACATAAACAATCACACTTTGTGTTGTATGGTAACAATCACCCTCTCTATCTCACTACTTACAATAGTCTTCATCATCGCGTCAATTCACAAACATTTATTTTACACTTTAGTATGAATTTCCTTTTTTTGTTTTTTGTTTTTTTTCTTTACATTTTTTGTCGTGTTTTTCTCTTTTATAGAATTTATTATATCATTTATTTTTGCTAGCAATTCGCTAAAATGTACAAAACAAAATTATACTTAGCTAAAGTCGACTCTATTAATACCCGTCTAATTTGAAAATCTTCTACCTGATCTCTCTTACATGTGAACTTGCGTCCTTTTAATTATTGCTATATGCAGCCACCATCTTAGTATATACTGCGATTTTAATTACTACTGCATACTGTGATATATATAATACTATAGCCGCTTACTAATTTATCAATAAAATCAAAGAAGGATGATTAGAGAGCTACGGAAATGGTGAGAGATAGATGTAGAAAAGTGGTAGGACCAGGGGTGGGGTGGCTACTTATGCAAAGCAATAGGTTAAGGCTTGAAAGTAGATACATTAAGGCAAAGAAACAGGGACAGGAAGAGAGAGAAATTATGGGGCTCAAAACCTATGCAAATTAAGAAGACTCCAGAAATTGAGGATTGAATTTAATTGCATACTTAGGTTAAATAACAGTGATCATAACTGGGATAATTATATAAATTAGAAAACTTACGATAAAATAAAAAAAATAAATCAAGATTTAATATCTATCGCATCTAAAGTTGGTTTAAAGTACAAAGTTCCAATAGCTAACAGACAAATAGACGGATGGACAAAGAAATTAAAATCACACATATCGCAGACGTAATGATAAGTTTTATATGCCAACCGAATTTTTTCTCCTCCCTCTCCGATTCCGAAAATAACAAGATATAATGTTGTTGTTGAAGACATTTTTTTTTTCCCAAATTGAAATTTATGCGCGAAATTTCACGCCATGAATGAATTTTTCATGAGCTGTATTTACTGTTTGTTGGATTTTTGGTCGGCATCCATCTCTATGGCCTGTACGGTTATGCTTCGCTCTTTTATGTTTTTTTTTGTTCTCTTTTTCTTGTTGTATTTTTTCCTTTTACGGTCAATGCTGCTGTGGCTATTGCTATTACGTGAAGATGTGCAGCAATTGTATGCACAGTCGATGATGCCGTACAGCCTACCATCATAAAGATCAAAATCAAAATGCATTGAATTTTCAGTTGCGTTGTTGTTGTTGTTGTTATTATTTTTGATTAAATCAAACATAACAAATGAACCATTGCTGTAAACGTTTATTAAGTGTGGCAGAATTTTCCCTGCTTTTATTTTGTGGTTATGAAACAAGCAACTGAACTCTAATGAAAACTCCTTGCACTGAAATTGTTTGAAATATTACCGCTTTAGGTTATTTGAAAAAAGATTTATATAATTTTATATAAAAATTCGATATCAATTAAATTTAGTTTAAGAAATGCTCAAGTAAGTTTCTAATAAATAAGATGACATTGACATCGGGCATCTCATTCATAAGAGTTTTTGGACTTCAACGCCTTTGTTGTAATTTACCTTTTTTTATTTACTAAACGCTACAATGATTCTAATTGATAATCAGATCATTACTGATCTGATACATTTCTGGAAATGATCTAGAAGAGTTTTCCTTTTTTAAGTAAAAGCGTATTTCTTCAGATATTTCACTCATTTTCAAATCAATATAACTTTTTTTACGAGCAAAGAATTAGAAAACTATTTTCATAGAAAATGCAAGCTGAAATCTCACCTTTTAAGCACATGTTCCTTTGAGGCATTCAGGAGATTATTGTCAAACATATTTTTGCGTCATCACTATCTAGTGGAAAAAAACCGCGGAGACATAATATATCACCCAAAATTTATCTAATTTATCACTCTTTTTTGGCCAACAAATCCTGATTTCGATATTTAACATAAAAAATCAAAAAGGAAGAAATTTGTTGCTCTAAATATAGCTTTAAGACCATCGACTCTTGTACACATACTGAGGAAAAATATGCATTCTATGGGATCCCTAATGAATACTTTTAAACACTAAAATATTACATATGCTTTCTACGACCGTTTTACAAGTGTTCTAAAAATTTTTTTGGATCTAATACATACAAATTGGTTTGAATTTAAAGTTTTAGAAATCAGGCTTGTTTAACAGTGTTAGGTGAAGACTCTCCCGAGATCGTCTGTCATATAAAATATATGAAAGCTGTAAAAGCCGTTAAAACTTTTAAAAAAATTGTGAAGTTTTTTAATGTGTTTTCATGCATGTCCAACGGAACCGAATTTATAAATATATATTTCAATGGATAGATTCAATTAATTCGATTAAAAATGTTGTCTATCTGTAAATTAAAAAGACTGTAGCTAACCAGAAGAAATCTGCTTTCTTTATACATCTTTCATATAGTTCATTATAATAAACTTACTACTGTGATTGTTTATCTATATAAATTAACTTCACGTACAATACAAAATAACCGCGATTTGTGTCTGATCATAGAAGAATTTTTCAGTACAAAAAAAGGAGCCAAGAACCTTTAAGTCTCAAGACCTGAAGGAAAATAAAAAAAGACTAAGTTACTAAATACTAAATATTTTATAACTAGATATCAATTTTGAAATTTTTTTCCTTACTTGTCTTCCTACATTAATAGTTGGTATCCATTTAAATTCTCTTTAATAACTTTTTCTTTTTTCTGCTTAATGTTGCCATTTTTCTTATATTACAAGAAACTTTATCTTTTAATATACGTCTTGAATTATTAATCACATTTTTTTTTTATTTTTATTTATTATTTTTTTTTGCTTAATTAAAACACATTTACTGTCGTACTTTAGTCAATAAATCAAGATAGTGTTGCACATAATGTTGTTAAGTAAGACAAGAGCATCTTGTTTTTCGATTTTGGTTTTTTTTGTTTTATATTTTTCTCTTCTTTTACTTCTTTTTCATTTATTAATGAAGTAAATAAAAACTAACAACGTATGTAACATTATCATTAACTTGACACTAAACATCAACCAGAATAGCAACCGGGTACATCATATCTACATATGCATTAAATAAGACTTAAAACAAATTACAAAGTAATAAATGATAAACAACCAAAGATAGGGGTTATTGACAAATACGAGTTTTGAAGAAATTGTATTTACATACAATACATATACATGTATACGCAAAACTGTTACGTGTTTTTCAAATGTCAAAGCACATTTCAGTTTGCATTGAAAAATAAGTAATGATCGTTTTCCAAACGGGCAGGAAATTTCCAAATTGTTCACGTCTTTATGTTTAATAAGCTGAAGACAGTTTAATGTTAGCTGGATTAACACCTTGAACTACTAAGAATCTACGCTTAATTACATCAATTAGAACGAGGGAAAAAATCGAAATTAATTCTCACTTTTTGTATGCCTTTTAAGTGATAAAGAATTGTTTATGCACTTTTTGGTAAACTTATATGTTCATGGCCTCTTATATTAGGCAGTCTTTTGACACTCAAATAAGAAAGTAATATTTATTAAAACCAAATCTAAAAGAATATCAAGAGTGTGAATGAAGGGAATAGAATGTAAGAATGTCGTCACGCGGGTCAAAACCTAATATTTACTTTTTAAGCGGATACCTTATGTCATCTTTACTTAACTATCACACGCTCTCCCTTCCATCACTCCGCCAGTTATATTTAAAAGCATACGGAACATATGAATGAAACGAATAAAATGGAAGAATTTTCAATATATACGATATTCCTTTTAAGCGGACAGCTCGTGTTATATTTGATTATCGCATTATCGCATGGTCTCTACCCCAGACCAATCCAATACCCCTTCCCCCATTCCTCTTTACACCTTTGAATTAAAATTAATCAATCAATTAATTACTTGATTAGTAACTTAACTAAACGGAGTGCATCGAAAAGATATCACGTCATCAACTTTTGAAATCCCTTTAAATGTTGGAGTAAAACGCTTACATTAAGAATGAAAAGAACAAAATGTTATCACCATCAACAACAATAGGCTATAGATTAATTTTCTTGACAAGTATAAATCTTACAATCAATCAACAGATAAATCTTCTGTGGTTTCTGAAACCCTAAAGTACCCGAATAAAATATAATGAAGAAGAGATGACAGAAGAAGGGAGAAAACCACAAAAGCAAACTCATCAAGTTTTAATTAGTTGCAATTTGTAACACCAACAAACGACGCATCGTTAAAAAAGAAACCACAGCAAAACAAAGAGAACTACATTAGGCCAACGCGTTTCCAAAAGCTAAAAAAACCTGGGAAACAATAAGATTTTGTGAAACGGTTAAGATGAAAGATGTTGCTTTGATGTTAATGTCAATGCGCTAGATTATCCAAAGAATGGGGGAATCTAGTAAGTTTGCTATTGTTCTTATTGCGGTAATGGGAAGACGAAATCACATACTGGTTACTACCTTTTATATATACGTATATATATATACAGTCAAAGGCTTAAGTGAACGTACACTTAAATATTTCTTAATATTAATGAAAACAATCAGTTAAAATAAAAATTCATTTTATTGAACTTTTATTAAATAACAAGAATTTAATTAACAAAGAAAAGAAACCTAAGATGAAATTCAGGAAATGAAAATGAAACGGCAAGAACGTTAAAAGAAAAAATCTACGTACACCTCAGTTATCGTAAATAATTCGTCGCAAATTGTGAATAGAAACTAAAGATTGTCCTTCTTTTTTGTTTTAATTGTTCAATCTTTTCAACCTTAAAGATGCATTTTAGAAATACCATAATAAAAAAAACTTATCCCTCCAAAGAAGTTTTGAATTTCCAAAAGTCCAATACTTCACATCGAATGGGAAATAGAAAGTAATAATATTTATTTAAAAAAAATATAAATAATAATTTTGTTATCTAAAAGTTTGGTCAACGCTTAACACGATATTAGCAAAACTTAGAAATAACAGTAAATCGTAAGGGAAAATATAGAAATTTTTAAGTTTAATCTTCGCCACAGTATAAATTATATCAAAAATATTATTCTGAAATCCTAAAGCATTAAAGCATCGAAGCTCTCCAATCAAGACTGAAGTGAAAAATTAAGGAAAAGGAGAAAGATTGTTTTCTAAAGATAATCGAAAGTCTCACTGAAGCTGCCAATATGTCTTGTTATCTAAAATGTACTACACGGCACGAGTACTACCTACTTCCCTAAACCATAAGATTGGTTGTAATGTTTCATAGTAATATTCTTTGTGACCACTGCCGCATTTTGGTTTTCTATTCTTCCAAGAAAAAAAAAAACATTTACAGGACGTCTTTTTGAACATTGTTTTCATAATATTATAACACAATATTGGTAAAGTCATGAATGTACGTGGATTTATGCCCCTGATTGTGAAAATATATATGTACGTATGCATGTTTGTATTTATAGAAGAAAATTGAAAAGCATTGTCATCAAACTCATCAGACGAACGTAAGGCAAACATGTCTCTGTCATTGAGATAGTTAGCCTGGGCAAGCAAGCAAGCCAAGCAAGCTGCTTGCTGACTTGTCTGCCTGATTATCTCACGTCGTGTAAATCTGATTGATTGTTTCGCTGACTGATGCCAAGAGATAGAGTCTAGAAAACGAAAAAAATTTGTTGCTTTCTTTCTTTTTTGTTTTGCTTTGTTTTTTTTCTGCTTATATTTAATGTCTATTCTTCTAGTCATTCAAACAAACACTTTAAGTGTTAATGATATAACGCGTCTGTTGAAAATGTTTTTACACTTAAATGCGCAGAAACTCTTTACCGTAATTTACTTTTCAACGAAGATATCTAAACGTACTGTTGCACGTGGTTGCATTACACGATGTACTGCGCTGTGCGCGTTGAAGAAAGTGTTTTTAGAAGAAATTTCGAACTGCTATGGAAAAAACCTAATTATAGGCATCAACTATATGTACAAAACCGTTGATTACTTTCTAAAGATATAAATAAAAACATCATTGAAAAACATTTAAAAAAATATTTTTTTTTTTTTTGCTTCCATACTAAAGTAAAAAAAAAAAGAAAAATTGAGCATAAAACCAAAACAAGAAATTCGAAAGGCCTTTTACTTACTTAGATATGAAGCAATAACGGCAGCAATACATCTAACCTCATTTCTTCACTTCTTCGCTTCGTCTTCTTCGTTTGTCGCAATTATTATTTCCAAGTAAAGCATTTACTCTATTTTGCCACAAATGCTTGGTACAAGTCTAACATATAATGCTGTGTTGCTCCAAGAAATCGTTAAGAACTTTATTTTGTGCTTAAAACTAGAAAAACCACAATTTAGAAAGTAAATGTTCGTATGTTTATGTATGCATGAGCCTATGTGTTGAGTTATTTGATTTCTTCTTTTTTCTTCTTCTTCTTCTTTCTTTCTTTTTTCTACTACAAGTAGTTGTGATTGTCATGCTATTGCAACTGTTTTTTTCATTTTTTTTCTCTTTTTGCTTGTTTGTTCTGCCGATAGTTAAGAATTGATAGTGATGATATAATACAACATGCCAGGCACACACAGAACAACAAAAAACATTAACAACGTTTTAAACATATTTAGAACAAACAGTTGCATCATATTGTTGCTCGCATGTACCACTTTACCGCTACTCTAATCATATAATTAATGAATAGATATTATATATTGTCTTCATTGTCGCTTCAATTATTATTAATTTCTTCTTCTTTCTTTTCTTTTTTCTTTTTTATTTACTACCTTCAAGGAAGTATCTTAAAATAAATGTTCCAGAAAACTAACCGAACAAGAGCGTCGTTTTATTGTATGTTACCAGTAACTCTTTTAATTTAAAGTGCATTGAGAATATCTGCCGTTTATGTTCATTATAATCCTAACAGAGAACAAATGTCATTAGCGTATTGTAAACAATCTTTTCCTTCTGCTTTCATTTCAGCTCTTCCCGTAAGCACTCCAAAAAGAGCGTGCGTCTCTAAAAACAAGCTGCATCCTAATCTCTTGCTATTGGTTACTAACTCTTTTCTAATAAACAACAAGATACCTTGAGAAAAGGTTCATGATCCATCATGATCCATTTCCAAATAAAGCGTCACTGGGACGAACGCTAAGCAGATATAAATTTGAGTGTGATTCGAGTACAAGAACGAGTATTTCTACCAAGAAATCGAAACTTTATAATGAACTTTTCGGACTTGATTATATTTTCTTGCTTTCTTTACTTCATTATTTCAATTGACCTAAAGAGCGAAACGTATGATTCTGTCTTTGACAGATGCAGCAAAAAAGCCACTTTCAAGCAAACAAACTTCGAAGCAAGAGCTTGAGAAAGAATATTTGAAAATGGAAAGACATTTTGATGATCTTGGGTTTGCAAACTTCTAGAAAGAAATAATAGAAAGTGTCTACCAGAAGAACATTTCTATACCATATTATATATCAAAACTTTAAAAGCGTTTTTCCCGCAATCCAGTTCTTCAAAACGCCACGCAGCATAAGTCGAACAATTCTCCTTTTATCTCATTCGAATTATTTACGTTATCTTTAAAATGTCATTCTCTAGTAAAAGAAGTAGAGAATTCTACAAAGAACAGAAAATATTTCTTTGCCTCGCTTTCGTTCTAGGATCACATATGAAGTCAAGCTATATCGAACGTGATTTCACAATATCATAGAAATGATGGATGTAACTGATGATTATCGATGTCAATTTCAATTTGTAACGACTAGAATGTAATAGTTTTCGCTGTTAACCAATATATCAGGAGTAGTGAAATGATGGCATTCGTTAGCTTATAAATTTTTTCTAATAACGAGTACGAAATATCGTATTTTCTTACGAAACGAGAATCGCTATCGTGATATATTTAGACAAAAATGGACATAGGTATAGATAGCATGTGTGATTAATTTCGTTGACAACGAAAATTCCAAAATGCTAGAAGAATATTAAAAACGAATAATGGTTTAATCTGCGCTATAAAATAAAAACAACTTTTGAAGACGAATAAAAGTAGAAATCGATCACGTAAAGCGAAATTTTTCCTAGTTTTTTCCTGATTAAAATTAGAGCGCAAAGAAAAATTATATCTTAAGAATTCGTCAAAAATATCAAACTTACCAGGAAATACTTTGCAGCTTTGTAACAGGATAAATTGCTGAGCCAGATAGATGCATGCATTTTTCAACTGAGATAATCAGTCAATTATGCATTCAATAAATCCTTTGGGTGATACAACGAAATTCTCATGAGACGTAACCGCAACAGACTCTGAAAATGTAAAAGGCAATCAAAGACATTTGAAGAAACAAAAGAGTATAAAAAGTCTATAATGGAAATATTAAAGGAATTAGTTTAACATTAAGAGTTTGTGGCTCTACTTTCCTTATTCTCCGTCCTTTTTATGTTGTCATCCACACATTAATGGCATAACAACTAATTCATTGCAAATTCAGCATATTAAGCATAATTAGACGAGATGAGAATTATAATCTTAAGAGAGCTCTAAGAGGTGAATGTAATCGATATCGAATGTCGTAGAGAAAAGCCAATAGCACCAAATAGCAGAGACTCCTTCTGACCATAGAGGAAATTTATCCCGCAGAAGTAATGGGAAAAGGAAAGAAACGGAATAAGCGAACAAGAACAAGCCAGAGGCAGCAAAGGAATTTCTCTGACAAGCAACACCTGCTTTTTTCTTATCGTTAGTCCGTTTGCAACGTATTTCTTAGTTGGATGACCAGACTCACGAACTCCAATCGATGGATAATTCATTAGATTCTTCCCTACTTGCTTAACATTTTTTCTAGTGCGCAATAATGAAGACGAAGAAATTTTTCTATAATTCCTTGATTTTTCACATTTACATTTTAACATTTTCAAATAAATAAATGCAAAACTTGTGCTACAATCAAGGAAGTGGGAAATATAAGGAAAACGTTGAAATTGTTTTAATTGTATTTTTTCCATTTTTCATTCACTTTGTATTTGCATATCATTCTTTCAATGATTTGTTTTTTTTTTTTTTGTGCTTTCGTAGAAAAAATGAGAACAAAATAAGATCGTAACATATCATAACAATATGATACGGTAGCTGACTGCAATACAACTTCAACACAATGTTTGCCAATAAAATAAATCATATTTCAAAAGCTGTATACATTTTGTAAAAAAAGATAAACATTTTTTTTTCTGGTCTTTGGTTAAACAATATGTATTTTTTTCTGATTCGAAAAAAATTTTTCTATAACATTTACAACTATGTACGTATTTATGTATACACCGGCGTTTTTCATAGGATTTTTTTTATTTAAATGAAATTTATGATTAATGTTGCAACATACTTCATATATGTATCAGCGCATATAAACCGATATTGGTAAGAGTGTACAAAATAATACTAACACTCGCATAACACTTCAAGTCATATAAAGTTAAATAAATTATTATCTAAAGTAGTGCAAACACCTACACATTTAGGATAGATGTTGTCAATTTCCACTTATAGAACAACTCTTTATACTTAGAAATATTGAACTGCTCTTTAGCAAAGTAGGTGGTGAATAAACGTGATATTTCATTATAAATATTTGCACAACACTTGCCCAAAAAATCTTAAGTATTTAAATAATTGAATTTAAAGTTTAGGGAATTTTGTGCGAATATGTTAAGTCCAATTCGATTACAAGAAAAGCCGACATTTGTTTAAACGATTTCCGGCAATGACGCCAATCCATCATAAACACATAAATCTAAACCATAATCGCAAGCATTTATTAGTAAAATAATTTCATTTTCTTGGTATAAGTCTGTTGATTTAACATAAAAGTTAGTTATTCTCGAGGGGAATACCATAAATTATTAACAGAGTTCAGGAGCAAGCCAAAACACGCATTAGAAATAATGGGTGCGTTTCTATTTCTTTTAGAAATGAAAAGTGTATTGTGATACTTTTATTGGTGGACGTCTTTAATGAAAATTCCATATTTTTCATTTTCCATCAATTTATGATATATTTTTAAATACTCTTTTGTATCGCAGCTTTTCATGTATTATCCTATATTATCGTAAATTACGATTGTTATGTTACTTTGCATCTCAATCCACTGTAATGTTTAGCATCATATTAGATAATTGTATAAATTTTCAATTTGATGACAGAAAACTATCTCCATGAGGCTACCATGAGCTAAGTGAGCCTTGCCTTTAATGCATGCTGTCCAGTCCATTCCATCTGACTTTACAAAAGAAAAAAAATCATTCACTTGTTTTTGAACTACTAACATAACGTAAGCATGTGTATTAATGTTATTGGTAACGGTCCTGGAAGCAAAATTTTAAAACTTTATACTGTTGATGAATAAAAGGAGTCTTCACTTCCCATTAACAAAATTAAAATTTGATCTAAAGGTCATTGCAGTAGTTCGCGAATTTTTCCGAATAACCAGAAATCGTTTAGTTTCGGTAACACTATCAAGAAATATTGAAGCGCTTTTCAGAGGTGGGCGTTAGACAAAATTTAAAGAAAAAATATTTTTACAGCTAATAACTCACTCAATAACTGACAGGGAATTGGTCATCACTAGCAACTCCAACACGGCTAAACGGTAGTCCACTCTCCACGGTCAGCAGTTCATAAAATCTAAGCACGGTACTGAAGTGAAACACATTTTTGGTAAATGGCCAAAAGTTAAGAGACCTTCACCACGAAGTTTTGACAGGTGCATAGAATAGTACAAATCTTATTTTCTCTGGGTATAAAATCATACAAAATTCTGAGAAGAAAATCTGTTAGAAATCGTACTTTTGAACTTTATCATAGAGCCATAGCCATAGAGATTTTTCGCATAGAGCCATAGTTAAAAAATTTATACTCTATTTACTTTTTCATTTTTTCGCACGGAACAACAAACAATTGTTCTCATTGTAGATTCATCATGAAAACGAAAACTTCAAAAGAAATTCCATTTCTGTTCTGCAAATTATTGTACACCAGAATTTGCTAATGTATCGGTGTTTCACAAACACTCTTACGGTCCTTTCGGATGCAAAGTTTCGTTCCTTTATGGTGAAGTCTTATAAACCTTTGTTTGATCAAAATGGAAACGACTCCTTTGTAGACAAGGGTTAGAGCCGACAACAGTTGCAAAAATGCATAAGTAGTTGCAAAAATCAACAACGTATTCGTATATATATCGCCTATTATGGTGAACCCTCAGTCTGATTTCAAAGACTTTCAAACTTGACGGAAAGATTGTTATACTAAATTTCTAAGTTTCTAAGATTACCCCTAACTTTCTTCCGACCCAAACTAAAGCTCCGAGAATACTACAATTTCAAGCCATCATAAAAATTATCATTTATTTTAGAATTATCGTCCGACCCATTGGCTGACTATGATATTTAAATAATAGTGAAAATTCCTTAACCAGAGTAACAAGAAACATCTTGATATCAAAGTAATATTTTCATTTTTTTTTTTGTGAATGGCAGACAATCTAAATGACCGTATAGATAACGCTAATTAAAACTATATATACTTTTATCGATTTTTTTGGCCTACCTGTGTGAAGTGCATCTTTAACATCAAAAATAACTGAATGGAATCGATAAAACCAAATTTGCACATAATTCAGTCTCAGGACCATAAACACTATCCACAATTTCAGCCACGTGGCTTGTATTTCCCCCTTTCTCAAAGAGAAACTGTAAAATTTACCGAATATAGTCTTTGTTAACTTCCATTTGTAACAGACTGCAGCTCATGGATGAATGGATCAAACACAAATCGCAAACCAATTTTTTTAATGCAAAATGTCGTCTTTCCAAGGGCCATAAATCTGAAAGTATTTTATCGATTCTTTTGCGGGAAATTGATCACTGTAGCCATCTACCAAAAAAATTATGAAACCTTCCCCCAATATGTTGTAGAGGCTCCTATTATTCTGATAATAAAAGAGGCCGATAGGAAAAACTTTTCATTTCGAACTTTTCTAATGAAAATCTTCTTCGCAAATTAAAAATTTTTTTTCTATAAACATATTTTTATAAACATATGCACATAAATATGTAAACTTCTCATATTGCTTTATGAATACAACATTATTGTTTGTATAATATTCGTGGGAAAACTAACAAATAGCTCATGCTATAAATGATTATAATTTTATTTTATACATATACTTATATATTTAATTTATAAACAAATATACAGTTATAGCGGTTCGCACATTATATATATATATAAAAACATAAACATTTAAAAACTCAATGTGAATATTTATCTCTGACGATTACCACATAAAGTAAATTACATTTTAACTAAAAATAAATATATATACATATACAACCATATAAACATTTACTTATTGTATTGTAATAAACATTGATACCAAACAAACGGCTTTAATTATATTATCGATAACTTGATAAATACGCGATTTTTCATACTTAACACTAAAGGATAAATAGGTCTACTAATTTTGTCATTCAAAATAAATATGTATAAATGTATATACATACATGTATATATATATGGGTTTTAAAACACTAAGACTGGAAGACTATTTGTGAGGTACACGGTGAGAATGCTGTGAAGGATCCAGGAGTAGTTTGGTCGATTCCGTTCCCGAAAATTTTCATGTCAAAAATAAACCTCGCTCTGGTCGGCCAGTCACTGAAAAAGGCGATGAAATTTCATTGTCGGTGGAGCAAGACGAGCATACAAGCTCTCAAGAAATAGCGGAGGTGCAAAACGTCAACCATAGGAAAGTTTGGAATCATTTGAAAAGAGCAGGCTAAAAAAAGCTCAAAAATGTACCCGGACACACAACATATCAACCAATGAATCTGATATTTCTTTCAATTTAATTTAAAGAGAATTTAATGTTTTTCAAAACATTGACATTTCAATTATTCAAATTAAACAAACGAAGCTTTATAAACCTATAGAAACATTCCGGTTGAATATATTCCCGATTAGTACTAGATTTCGAAATAATTATTAAAATTTTCTAAGAGCCTTCCCATCTTGCAAAGCTTGACCCGTGAATTCTTAACTTAATTCGACTTGTCCAATTTGTGAAAAAGCTGATCGTCTTAGCCCAAACCCAAACCAAATTAAAAGAAAAGAAGTAACAAAAATGCAATAAAAATTCCATAATAATATTCATTGCAACTTATCAGCTTCTGCAAGAAAATTTCAATTTCAATTTTGACACCAATAATCTCCCTGACTCATCTAAATTTTTTAATTCTGAATCGATGTCAATTGAAGATTAATAAAAAGTTTAATTTTTTTTTTTTAATTTTGCTTAAAGTGTTGGGGGTATAGGATTCGTTAACAAACGCGAACATGACATTCCTTCTTTTTTAATAATGGATTTAAAAATATTGAAAACGGCGTTAAATGAATTATTCATTAATTTAATTATATAGAGGTTTTTTAAAAACAAAGTTTCTACGTTAAATACAATGTATTGAAAATCAATTAGTTTTCTCTATCATCAAAGAATGTAGGCATTTTCTCATTCCGTTTGTAACAATCAAAACCATTTGTTAAATTCCTCATTTGTAGTAAAAAGTATCCGGAATTGTGTTTTTGAAAAAAAAACACTTTTTTTCATTTGTCATTTCCAAAATGAGTCTCTTCACTTACGATAAATCCAAAAAAAGATCAGTTCAGAACAGGGAAAATTCAGACGTAGCCAGGTAAGCGTGGTGCATTTTCAATCACATTGTTTGAGTTTTTGGCTACAAGTTGTTGCAGATTGATTGATAAAGTCAAGCTCTTTCTGAATCAGTTTTATGAAAACGCCTGCTATCATCTCCAATATCTTAGCCAGGCTGTTATGAAAAGAGTTTATAGATAATTTCACCAATTTCGCGTATTGTTTACAACTGTTACGATAATTCTAAGTTTAACTCGTTTTTGAAGATATTTTGCCATTTATTGACATTCAAAGTGAAGCCAAATGACAAGAATCAATCATCATTTGGCTGGCTTCATCAAATATTTCAAGCATGTTTCTGCATTTTTCACACGCCTTATTCTCTGTAATTGAGCATTTATGATAACTTGATATATGTAACGCAAAAAATTAAACGTAAGGAAATTTTTTCTACAATATATTTTGTAAAAGGATCAACGTTTCCAAAAAAAAGAGAAGAACGATATCTTCTATAATAAATCTCGAGCGCTCTACTGGTATACAAAGGATCTCTTAGGGTAGATCAACATTCTATGGTCTATTAACAATTTGCTAAGGACCAAACAACAAAAAAATCTATCTTCCTCTCAAAAGCAATCATGATATATCAAGTGACTGCGCCGCAATAATTTTCAATAATTTCTTTTTCTTGTTTTCAAGAGAATGACAAAATTAGTTCACCTGCAATCATTAGTTATGGGCCCAAATGTGAATATACTTTCTTTACACCTTTCTGCCCACAGCTCTAACTTCTGTTATGTATTTTTATACCTATCAGGGAAGATTTTTTCGCTTGGCTTGTAACTTCCAAAAGGAAGCTTCGGAATCGATTTAAGTATGCCCGCCTGTCCGTTTGTCCGGCTATCCATCCGTCTGTATAATGTTTGATGATGAACATCCTCCTGACCACAAAAATAAAGATATCGGCTTCAAACTTCCCAGAAATATTGGATGTTCTTTCACATACGTTGCTATTGAAAATAGGCCAAGTCGATCTCAGGCCATGCCTTTAGTATAAGCTGAAAGCACGTCTGCTTTCTGGCCGTTTTGCTCTGGCTGGTTTCCATGGTATTCCATGATTGGCTATGGTCCCCGGTATTCCATAAGTAGGTGGGCCGTGCTCACCTACTAAAATTGTGTTCTTCCATCCTTTTTTAAGATAAGGATGGTGGGTATAAAAAATTCGGCACGGCCGAATATAATTTTCTTACTTATTTTATTTTTTTGTTTATTAAAGCTTTTGACCGGGTGATCAGAGAAATATTTAATGGGAAGTCTTAAAGATAATTAATAACCACATATACGTGGATAAAGTTTTTGTTTATCCAGCAGAAATATAAAATTATAATCAAAAATGAATTGAACTGATAAGTAATAGAATCAAAAAAGCAATATATTTATATTATATCTATGCGATAGTTTACGCGCTATATCATCAAAAGTCGCATATAATAAGTTGAAACCGTGTAAAACGAACTACATAATTTTTAAGAATAAAATGAAACTGCTGTACCCCATATAGATGGATATAGAGATATAGAGTTATAAAGCTCAAACAGGAATAAAGATTATGACACTCGAATACTACTGAATGTGTACTATTTTTCTAATGAGTAAAAGGCAGGATCGGCAAAGTCCACTGAAATCTATTAGAGACATTGCAAGGAATCTTAATGTCTTAAAGAACTTTCGTCAAATTGTCTACAGCAGTCTCTGCTTTAAGTTCTGTATTCGCCGTAGAGAACAATTTATGCCAAAAAAGATAGAGAAAACGACGTATATGAAAATAAATTGAAATTTAATTAGCAGGGACATTTACCAAAACATTAACAGGGCTCTGTAAAATCATTAACATAGATCTGTAAAGCAACTAGCGTCAAGCTATTGTTGGATTTAGAAGTTTACTCCGTTCAACTTAAAATACCTAGGAGATTTTTGTAAACCTCTTATAAATTTATATAAAACAACCTTTAAAATTATATAAAAAATTATAATAAATAATTAATTTGAATTCCTTTCAACAAATGTTTGAAAATGGATTATTGACGGCAGTCGACCATAGCAGAAATAATCAAATTTGCGAATTTAGCGCGATCAAACTAGAAAATTCTAATTATATTCACATATATCACGTAAATGTGTATGAAAGTACCTTTCAAACAAGCTAAGCAAATTCAAATTTCGCTTTCCGGAACTAATTTTAATAATTTTTTGAAAAACTTGGTATCATAGTATACGCCAACCATGGAAAATTAATCAAATTTGCGACTCTAGCGTAACCAAACTAAAAAAATGCAATTATATTCACATATATCACGTGAATGTGGATGAAAGTGCCTTTCAAACAAGCTAAGCAAATTCAAATTTCACTTTCCGGAACTAATTTTAATAATATTTTTTGGAATTTTATACCATAGCATAACCCGGGGAAAGATTTTGCCCCTTTAGCAAATCTCTACTTGTTGAAAATTCCGAGCAACAAATATATCTAAGCATCCATCTGTGTGCCGTTTGCTAATCGAATTTGATAAAAACTGAAACTTATATCATATGAATAGGAATCAGAGATTTGTGGTAAAAACAATATATTTAAAAAATTATTAAGAAAGGGATAGCAAAGCAACACATTGCACTTAACGTCAAATGCAGCACCTTGAACAGGAGATAAAATAGAAGACGAAAATTACAACAATGACAACAAGTACGTTCACCGCGCTTTCTTGGTACATTTTAAAGCTTCTTTTTGTAGCATGTTCCTTTCAAATGAGTTCTAATAGTCCGCTATTTCCTGAAAAAAAAATTTTTTTTAATTAAAATGGTATTTTTGAAATATGTATTTGTATAAATTCACACACATATATGTATCACGTAATGATTAGAGGCGCTACTTAACTAACAATTTTTCTCTTCTCAATTATAAGCTGCAAGGCTAGTGATGAAGCTACGGTTTATTAGTTTCTAATGAGGCAAAACGATATGAAAATCTATGCTCGTCTACGCTCTTATATAACTAACAGGTATGCATGTATTCACGGGCGATCACACTTAACTTACATATATTTATGTATATATTTAAGTAGCACGCACGTGTAGACATGTGCATGCAATTATATGTGATTTCATTATAACAAAAACACAAAAAAAAGAAAAGAGAAAAACAGAGAAAGGAAAATAGGTCACAATTGCGTATCGCATTTTTCTGCTTTCTGTGTGCAATGTAAATTAAAGGTATGCGTTAATGTATACAGTAGCAGCAGACACATCTTCATCTAGGTTTTATTGTATCGTATTACTGTTTATGTGCTTTTATATGCGGAGCACACACACACAATACATTTACTTATTATCCTTTGAACTGTTTTTTTATTATTATTTAAAAAAAATTATCAGTCAGCTTTGATCAGCCTTTATGCATGAGGAATATTGTTATACTCTCTACTGATGGAATTTTGTTTGTGGCTTTTTCAAAGAGAAAAAAAAGAAGAAAACACGAAAAAGAAACTGCTCTTACATCTATAAGCACAGAAGTGAGTTTGCTCAAGAGATGTCTATCGTTTGCAAACATATATCATATAAGTGTTTTCAGTTATTACACACACCGAAGGGTATATCAAAATCTATTATTCTGTGTGTAGAGCTCTTATATATGTATCTCAAAGCCCTTACAAAGTTTGCATATGACTTTAACATGAATCAATGAATTTAGCTCGAACCGTACATTCACTCTATTTCAGAATTTTCCAAATGAGTAAATAGATCGCCAAGATTTGATTACCATCGGACAATTATTCCAAAAAATATACTTATTAAGGTACACTTTTTATTTATATGAATCAATATGCAACAAAGGTTTCCCCAAAAATATATGTCTAATAAAGATTATAAATCTTCATGAAACAAAATTGTATATATTTGAACCAAATTTCAAATCCTCACTAACTAATGTCGACTCTTCGACTTTTAGATGGTTTGACATTCTTATCCAAAACGGAACAAAGATCTTTTTTGTAGACACCACTAGGGCACTTTTTTTATTAATCAAATTATTTTACCATAAAAAAATACGGGAACCTTATTTAATCTCCTTCATCTGGATCTTACTTTTTAATGTTGTTTGTCTTCGAATTTTTTTCTTTGTGATGTAGCGTGCTTTCTTCCAGTCTTCTGTTTCAAATGTATTAGTCTATAGCTATGTTATGCGTGTGTTTTTTATGTTTTCAATCTTTTAGCAGCAGATTGGCTAACAAACTAGTTTTCTCTCCGAATAAAGCTTTGACATATGAAGGATAAAATAAGATTTTTACGCTTACATAACATGCAATACTTTTCTTATCTTTTCACTTTTCTGTATGTTCATTTATATTTTCTTTATCTTCTTAATGTCCAAACACTTTTTATTCAAAACAAAAAGGATAGTTATCAAAATGTTCGGCCAAATTATAGGTTTTGATATAATTCACATTAACTCTGCCGCATTTCAGTTTTCCGTTTAAAGGACATGCAAATGCAGCTAAAAATTTAAAGGCATAAACAAAACGTAAAACTAGAGCGTGCATATAAATACTGATTACAGATTAGAGATAGAAGTGACATCCAGAAATTGCTTAAGTAACTTAGTGGTAGTAGTTGTAAATTTTTCAAATATTTCAACACAAAACTCAAAATCATTTTTTGAGTCTCTGAAAGCCTTACTACTTTTACCTTTAATGGGTGATGCAAAATTAATTGAAGTTTCTGAATATTTTTTTGTTTTTCCTCTTTTCCCAGCGTCACTTATTTATCGCTCAGAAACTGGTTTACCTGTACCTTGGAATGCACTTGTTTTTTTATACTCACCATCGAAAGTGAAGGGTATATTTTATTTTGTCCTTTGCCGCAGACTCACAAAGCATATATATCCTTCATCAGCATCAAATTTGGAATCGATTTAAGCATGTCCGTCCAGGTATTTGTCTGTCGGTCTGTCTGTATAATATCTTTAGGAATATTCACTCGGGCCACAAATATGAAAACATCGACTTCAATTTTGGCAGAAACATTGGAAGTTCTGCCACTGCCACGCCCACCTATTACAATTCAATTTTTACTCCTTTTCTTAAGATAAGGTTGGTGCTGGGGAATTAATGATGAGTGGTTGTAAACGTGCGAAATGGTCGATTTGACTGCAACTTTTTATATGTTTGCTATTCATTTACGTGCACGCACACAAATACCATCATTTAGACGCTCATATATATAAACACAAAAAATTCTTCAATTAGAATTAGTTTATATTTCTATATATTATTCGAAATTGAAAACGATATAATAAATTTTTAAGATAATTTTTCTCTCGTTTATAAAACACGTAATTTAAATGTAAATTAAAAAAAAAACATTTTACTTCTGTGAATAAATTTCGAAGTAAAATTTTTACACACTCTCTGAATAAAAGTCACGCAAATTTTTCGATCTTTGAGTTTTCATGTGTATGTATTTATAATTTAAGGCATTTATATGCATAATATATATATATATACATATATATATACATATATATATACATATATCTATGCATATAAAATTAATTATAAAACAGTAGACAAAAACAAAAAAAAATTAATATAATTTACAAAAGCACGCATAGCCAGTCGTAAGAAGTTTGTATTTTCTTCATATACTAAAATGCTTTTAGAATCTTTACTCGGAATCTCCCTCTCTCTCGCTCTCGCACTCTCTTTATTAAATTCCATATTCAATTCAATTATAATTGATATAGTGTTAAAGAAAACAAGTCAGGAAATCCATATTTGTCTTAAAACGAATTTAAGTTATGCACTTATCATAGCTGAAGATGATATCTACAATACAAGTAACCCCATACGTTTGTCTTAATTGTTAATGTGTAAAGGCGGACTTGGAATAAAATATATAAAGTGGTTCTGACAATTATTTAAAATACGTTCATTTCTAATTTACTAATTTTCTAAGTATGGACGTTAATGATTGAATAATTTCCTGTTCATCCAAGTTTTTTCTTTAAAATTTTTTTGTACTGAACGCCGAGCATGGAAGTCTATTCATTTTGCAAATTTGTTTGCAACACCCCACGAAGGAAGCTTCAGAGACTAAACAAAATATATATATTCTTTTAAACATGAGCATCTGTCCTTGTGTCCGTGCGTCCATCTATGTAAATACACATCTTGGCTTCAGATTTGGCAGAAACATTCGAACATTCTTACACGCTGGTTGGTATTGAAAACAGGCCAAACCGGTCGAAGGACACGACCACAGTATAACGTAAACTAAGAATATCTTAACAAAAAAAAAAAAAATAGTTGGTTTTTTGCTTATTACTCATCAGCCTTAGCAAATAGATCTCTAAAAATTTCGATTTGGTACCATTTTCAGTAACAAATTGCGTGCAAGTATTTCCAAGGTTTCTGCCAAATTTGAAGACGATGCCTTCCTTTTTGCGGCCCGGAGAATGTTTACCACAGACATCACCCAGACGGACAGACGGACATGCTTAAATCGATTCCGAATTTGATGTTCATCAAGCACTTTACGGGGTCTCCGATATTTCTTTCTGGGAGTTACAAACCACATGACAAAATGAATATATTCTTCACCTTAGGTGGTGGGTATAAAAATAAAGTTAAGGGGTCTCCATAATTCTTCAAAAAAACAGAACGAACATTTTTGGTACATAAAAGTTCTTTTTTTTACAAGACATTTCTATCCGAGACGTTTGTGAAACTGCATAGATTATCGCTTCATTTTGCTTATTTGCTACTACATTTTTAAGTGACATCACATAGCGCTACGTGATAGCCTTGTAGGTTAAAAGTGCTTCAAAGCGTCTGAACCGATCTAGATGTTCAATATTTTTGATGTGCACTACATTAAAAATTTCACTATTTCAATCGGAAAAAACATTAAAAAGATTATAGTCAGGCAAGGCCGACCATTAAATAACTAAACCCAAAATTAAACTTGATTTCTATCCAAAGATATACTTTTAACGAGGGAGGGATGGTTCACCAAGCATGGACTAATGTGTTCTAAGTTTTGAACAAATTAAATTAGGCTTTGTTTCCATATAAAAAAAATAGATTAAATTCAATGCAGTAAATTTTTGTTCCAAAATTTCTATTATGAACTAATTTTCATCACAGAGTCTTGAAAAGTATGTTCCAAAAATTGACTTACGTGGTCCAAATTTAGCACAGATAGTTTTCATACAAAATTATTATTATAATTTTCGTTCCACAATTCCTAAAAAGGTAGAACCTTTTGTCATCTAAAGACTTACTATCCTTCTATGGTAGCGTGTTCAGAAATTTCTACATCCAATCCAAATTTTGACACCCTTTGCTGAAATATCACTATATTCGGCTATCTTTGTGTAGAAATTTTGACAATTGAAATTTTAAGGACCAAAGTCACGCCCTCGTTTTGGTCGACACGCTCTCCCTCCCTAGTTTGCTGTGCGGTTGCTGCAGTATGCAGTAACCCGCAGCGTAAGTTTAAGAAATGAATGGCAACTCTGATAAAGAGTGAGAACAGGTGGCAACGTATAAGTTTAAAGTCTAAAACGATTAAAAAAGCTTTTTTAAGTAGAAAAAAAAAAAAAAAAATGAGAACAATTTTTCGAAGTTTTGAATCAAGTTCGTGGGTGGAAAGTAGACATTCAACTGAGACGGAAGGACAAATACTTTCAAGGCTTATTTTGCATATACATAGTAATAAATGAATAAACTAAGACTTGTGGGTTTTACGATAGTTCCGAATAGGAACATGGTTATATGAAGAATGCCACTGCATTTCAATTTCAGTTTCAGTTTTAAATGATCGACTACCGTTTACATATCGATTTTCAAGCATTTGTTAAAAGGAATTGACTAAAAAAACGGGTTAAATTTTTATTAAATTTTAAAGTTTGTTTCATATAGATTCACATGGCATTTACAAAAGTCTCCTAGTTATCTCAATTTGGACGGAGTTGGTTTTCAAATCCAACAATAGCTTGACGCTAATTATTTTACAGATCAAAGTTAATTCTTTTACAGAGCTCTGTTAATGTTATTGGTAAATGCCTTTGCTAGTTAAATTTGAAACTATCTTCACACACATATACACACTTTTAAAACGCAATAAAATAGTGACACTATTTACTTTAAATAGATAACTAAGATAACTAAGTGGACAGTAATGTTCAAGTCGAAAAGAAAGTATTTTTAGAATTAAAATTTCTCATTCATTCTGGGTATAAAAATGAGTAAAGCCACAACAGACGTAAAGAGACAACAGACCTTCTGAAGAGAATCAATTCAATGAACCTCTTGCTTCTGTTAGTTTTATTTCATACCATACAAGTACAATAATTCTTTTTCGATATGTTTAGATTTTCTCCCGGGTCTTAAAAACTTTCTAAAGACGCCGAATACTTAGTTTGTATTTATATTAAGAATTAAACTTTTCTTCAAATTCATTTAATGACTGGAAGGAGGTAAGGTTAGTAAATTTGAATCTCTTTCTGATATAATTTTTATATTATTTTTGAAGCTTTAAATTTCTAAATATAATTCCTGTCGCTTTATCAAAAAATTATTTGATATTGCATCGCTTGTGTTATATTCATTTAAACTTTTATTACTTAATAAATTTTTATTAACTAATGATAATTGAAAGGCAATCAAATCAATTTGTAATATTCATACATACATACATGCATACATACATACATACATACATTAATGTATATTTTTTTTGAAAAGAATAAACCTTTCTTGTAACAAAAAAACCCCAATAAAAAAGAAAAAAATTATTTCCAATTCTACTTAAACGAGTTATTTCTTCTCTTTATCTAATACTGTATCTGACAGATAACAGAAAATTTACACAAATATGCTGCAGGGGATTTATTTTATGAATGCATGTACATGTGTACGAAGTTGTGTGCATGTGTAACTATGCAAGCAAAGCAAAAATTTACTAAAAGCTTAAAAAAAAGCACAGTATGAACTTAATATAAAAGAGAGAAATTATGTATAGATTGGACCGAATTTTTTCTACCGACCACTAGCTACAATAAGTTACATCCATCATGTCATGCAATTCATACTCTTGATTGTATGCACAAGCACAAGAAAATTCTTAGAAAGTGTAGCGATCCATTTTATTTCAATTTAGAAAACTCTTAATAATACTTTCCCGTCTATAAATAGTTATGAGGTACAGTTGTTTTCATTTTTTCAGTTTCCATTTTAGTCATAATTAAAAGCAAGTAAACATTCACAAGAAAGGCAAGAGGTCCGAATTAAATGCAATCTGATCTTCGCATTATGGAAAATTACATACGTATACCATAGAAGACCAGTGGAATTGCTATAGAGCAATAAAGTTGTTTACTAAGGTATATGCTGCACACACAACACAATGGAGTCCATTTAAAATGTTACATCTTAATCGAAATATTTGTTGTCCTTGTATGGTATTTACTGTGTATATAATTAAGCATTTCCGATTATAATTAGATGCTTGAAAGAGTTTTTATTATTTTTTCACTTTCTACCATTTGTGTGCCAGGGTATTAAAATTATTTTGGCTGCTTTTATATTGCTGGTGATTTTTTTTATCTGAATTTTACTCTTTCTCTGTGTTACAAACAAACAAACAAACAAAGAAACCAATAAACAAAAAAATACAAAAATGAAATGCAAGTGGTACCGGGTATAATGTACAAGATAACATATTTGTATGTTTATATGTGTTGTTTTGTATTGTATGTTGATATGTGTTCCACTTTACGTTTAGTGTTTTTTATATAAAGAAAAAAAATTATATCCATCACCAGGTAATGCGATATAAAAAGAAGTAAGAAAATTAAATTCGGCTGCGCAGCACCTTGATGTTGATCACGAATATATATACTTTGTGGGGGTCTTCGAAGTTCCATCTGCGCATTACAAACCAAATGACGAAATGAAATATACCCCTCACTTTCGGTGGAGGGCATAAAAAGTGTTCGTTTGTTTGTAACGTTCAGAAACTTTTTTACAGTCTCCTTAAAAGCTATATAAGTAATCTATAATTATTGAGTCTCTTAATGAAGGCAGCATAATATTTTAATAAAAAGGGAAGGAAACTATAAATTTTGTCTTCTTGAAGCCATTTCGGTCTACATAACTTTTTATCCATAATAAGCATGAGTTTTAGAAGGTTTAGGACGATTAGGATATACTGGCTTGTTTGTCATTCATGTACGCCTATCCTTCACCTATCGTCCGCCCAGTGTCACCAAATTCAAACTCAATTTGAATCAATTAAAATAACCTTGACATTCGTTAACCTCGTATCATAGAAAAAGTTACCACAGCTTTTCCATTAGACGCTGTTGACCCCCATACACCTCATCTGATTGTCTCAAACGAACAACACTTAACCTTTTTTGTGCAGACAGTTTTCCAATTCATTGCTCGTGCAAAAAGTTATACCGATTTGAAAATGAGTGAAATATTTGAAGAAATACGCTATGTGACGTTTTTTTTCTAATAACTTGCGGAAAAAATTGTGAAGTGTAGAGCAGAAAGGACCCAGAAGTGATTTGCTCGAATCCGTGTGTGTCAGCCAATAACAAAATCGATGAAATTTTGTTGCTGGTTGAGCATGACTTGCACGCAAACTGTCAGGAAACAACGGAGGGACTAAGCATCAACTATATGACAATTTGGAATGATTTGGAAAGAGAAGGCCAGAAAAAAAATCACCAAAATGCACCAAAAGAACGCGGAGAAGTAACGTGTCACCCATTCCATAATAATTTCTTTCCATGCTACAGGGCACTACTGACAAAGGCGAGTAAACAATACTGTAGCTGCTGTCTTCGTAAAGTATAATTTGCTTGATTTACACGATATACGTCCCAACCTTACTTTCCATAAAACAATTCATTAATTTACAATCATCGGCTTCTGTTAACGATCATCTTTTGCATATCATTCAGTTCATGAAATCCTCGAAATTGTAGAATTAGGAAATGGAATTCCAAAGGTAGCCATAAAAATGTTTACTGTAAAGTTAAAATCAATTCGAAGAAACTAAAAAATTTTCATAAAGCATTAACAACAACCGACTTTAGATATTTATTGGAAATAGTACGGGCGTAAAATTGATTCCTTAATGACTGCATGATACGTTCACAATTAGCAGATAATAAAAACTAAACTATTTTCATATATTTACGTTAGATGATGGGTATCCAAGTTTCGCCTTAAGTTGAAAATGATGTTCTTACTAAAGGTTCAACTTTTTTTTTAAGCATGAAAAATGTATTTACATTTTTACGTATCTATCAGTTTTTTTTTTCATTTTTGATTTTCCATGTGGCGCTTTAATGCTTACAGCAGTTCTTGGTAAACAATTTTGTGTTACAGATAAAAAGCTTAAGAAAATCTGTTTGTCTGTATAAGGCCGTCTTTTGAGATGCTTTAAGCGAGATAATGCCACAAACATGCCTGCGCGCCTGTTGCACTAGTTTCTATATAATCGTTCTTTTCTTTTTTATTTCTATTATTTTTGTTCTTCAATAATCTTTTTTAATAGTTTTTCTTTAGGGAGGTTTTTCGTTCTTATTTAAAAAACAATTTATGTTAAAAATTTAATTGAAAAGCTTTAGATTCGTGTTGAAAAAAATCAAAAAAAAAAAACAACAACAACATTTTTTTTATAATGCAAATTATTTCAAGGCAGTAGTAAAGATTGATACCCTGCACTTACATGTAGTTCATATGGACTTAAAGAAATCTTATTATGGGTAACTTGCATGCTTGCTTACGGAAGTACTAAGGTTTTTCTTAAACCCACCACGGGAAGTGAGAAATATATTCATTTTGTCATTTTGCTTGTAATGCCCAGAAGGAAATTTCAGACCTCACAAAGTATATATATGCTCGATCGTCATCAAATTTAGAATTGATTTAAGCATGTCCCTCAGTTCATCTGTGTAATGTCCGTGGTAAACATCCTTCTGGCCGTTGGTCTTGAAAATGTACCAAAACGATCAGGGGCTACGCTTACAGTACAGACTGAAAGCACGTCTATTTTCTATCTTTTACTCTGGTTGTTTTCCAAGGCTGGCTGTGTTCCACGGTATTTCATAAAAATAAAAAACATCTGCCACGCCATAGCATTAAAATTTAGTTTTTAGTTAGACGGTCGGTATAAAAGATTCTACACAGCCGCATATAATTTTCTTGCTTAAATAATAATAGTTCGCCATGATGAAAAATCAATGATCTAATAAAGCCCAAGGCGGAGGAAAACTTTTTGTTGGATAGCTTCTTAACCAATTTTTTTTTCATTGCAATTTAAGTTTGCCGAGTTCTGAACAAATTAATTTACTCGGACTGGGACTAATTTACTCGTACAGTTGGATTAAATGGTTTAAAGCGTAAACAACAACAATTCAAACTGTGCTTATAAGGATTTCTGTAGCTTAGTATATATCATAATAGAATTACATTAGACCGGGGAGTATACCGGCATTACTAGCTACGCTTTATTACTTAATTGTTTGGGAATAGGTAGGCGTCTCTAAGTGTTGCATGACTATTTTTAATTTACTGTATTTTATCCGTTTAAAATTATTCTTATAAACTTAACTAACTGCACAGTCTATGTATTCATTCGTCTTATTATTTTTTAATAATGGAAGTAATTTGTGTGGAGTAAGACTATGGCGGATTATCTCATACATTTCTTGGAGTAATAATCTTCATTCAAATGTTTCAATAACCTGTTTTCGAACGATATTCATTCTCGGTTATACCTCTATATTAATATAAATGGTTTTGTTTATTCATTGAAACTATACGCATGCAAAACTAATCCAATTTTTCTAATCAGTCAGCTATATACAAGAATTATTTATTTTTTTTTTTTTTTGGTTTGTTTGTTTGATGGAGGAAGCCTTTAGTATTAGACTTATATCTCCAGCATCTTAATTATTTTTGACTGATTGGTGATTTAACTTTCTTTTTGAACGTTCGAGAAGAAAGTGTATCCAAGAATTATGTTTGAGAGAACATTCACGATTTAATTTAAATAAATTTTGTTTTTAATTTTCTTACGTCACATTCATATTGGTTCTCTGATACGGTGAGCCTTGTCGGACCTTGTCCTTGTAATCGACAACATTGCATAAAACATTTCAATTTTAGTCATATTAAGCATACATAATTTCCCTATATCTAAACAACTTTTCTTTTAATGTAGAAATTCTACTCATGATTACAAACCGTTCAAGATACTTGTAATGCGCGCGCTCATACAAAAGTAGATAAGAAAAAACAAAGCTACTAAGTCTTGGAGAAGGAACAACAAAAAACAGTCATTAATGAACTAACGAAACACACCGTATAAACTCTTACTCCAACCACGACTAGAAATAATGAATAACTATAAAATCAACCAACCACTGCTGCGGCAGTTAAAGCAGTCTCTTATTATTTTTATTTATTTCTTTTGAAAAATTTCGCAACATTGTTTTCAATTTTTAATTTTGCTCTATTTATTGCATTCTTATTCTTCGCTTTGTTTTTTTTTTCTTTTGCTTTTTCCCCTCAAGCGAGCAACCACTATGCTCAACAGCGTGACCTTTAAAGTTCACCTTATTTCCTAATTACCGTCACTATAACAAAAAAAACACGACAAGCAAAAAAATTTGAACACAAGAACAATTCATTAGAGTTACTTTGGGGAGTTTGGCAGCAAATTTTTTGCATGGCAATGCATGTATACCATGTTTATGTAATAATGTTCATGGGAATTTAGGTTATTGAACATTGAAATCAAGCTAATTCGTCTTCATTCGTTCATTTTTTGGCTTCAATTTGTAACAAAATTGCGCGGGCTTCTTTCTTGCAACAATAAAAAATTTATATCCGTTTTATTTGACGTGACACTAAATTTTGGAATTATTTAAAACTTAGTTCCCGTAGAAACATTAATAGCTAGAATTTTTTTACATCTAATAGAATTGTTAATGAATTGTCAGCCAACCAATATTAGGATCGTTTTTATTTTCAGCATATAATCTTCAGAAGACATTAAACCAAGAACAAATGACCCACAAGAGAGAAAAAATGTTTCGGACGTAATAAAAGTAAATGAATACTTCCAATGCTTTACCTTCGAAAATTGTTTTTTTTTACCTGCCTTTGTCACGCCTCATACAACTGATGCAGTTAACGAAAATAAAATGTGCAGGAAATCTAGCGACTAAGCGGATTCTTTCTAGGTAAATAGATAGAGATTTTCGGATGGCAGTTGCGTAACCAATTCTTGCTAAAATTTTTAAAGGATTACCGCAATATATACGTTTTTTAAATCATAACGTAAATATACCAAGAAATCCAGAAAGTTACGTGATTAACAACAACGATAGAATAAGGTTTTTAGTTGTTTTTGAAATTTTTTTTAGAAACCTATTTTCATATGCATAAAAAAGAGTGAATTTATGTAAATTTGATGTTTGTGCCTGTTGCTATTTTCGTGTTTGCAACAGAGAAAAAAACCGATGAAACATTTCATGCTTTTAAACCGATACTTTTAACACCTTACTTAGTTTTGTCGAAAAATTAACAAAAAAACTAATACACAATCAAAGAAAGAACAAAAAACAAATGTTGAAATTGAATATTTGCCACAAAATGACAACTTATGTATATATTTTCACAGGACTCCTAAGATTTTCTTTCGACTACGAACGTCCATGTTAACGCATAAACGTCTGATGAATGTCTAGACATTCAATATACCACTACCGGTAGAGAAACCTTTGGATTTTTAACGAAAAGCCCAAATTGTCATTTAATTGATTTCTAAAAAACGAGCGTCATTGTGTGTGCGGTGATATTCAAATATTTTTTTCGAAGCACATTGAAACTTTTTAAAAAATGTAGAAAATGTGTACAAATGATCAATCATAAAATATCAATTTTCAGCTCATAAATGAACGCTTTAGAAAATTTGCCAAAATTTTTCAACTGATGCGTATAGAAATAGAGAAAAAATGAACTTCAATAAATCGGTGAAATGATTATCATTTTCTTTTAATATTTGTGCATTTAGAACCACTTTGACAAGAATTAGTTAAGCTCGCGAACGAAGCATGAGACTTAACTCAGCGAAGAAGAAGACAAGTGCAGAAAATTTCAAAAACGAAGGCGCGTTTGCTTGGCCGTGTCAACTCAGCACTCGTTTTATAAGCTGTCATCAAAAAAAGTTCGTAGGAATGCTTTTAGAAATGTGTTAACGCCTTCTTCCTGTACGCTACCGCAATGGATGCATAATACATTTGTTTTAGAGGCATGCACGGCTGTACATATTTACTTAAGGTCACATGCATACTTTCTCTACTTTTTTTTGGGCATAATAAAGGACTCAATTAATTCAGTCTTTTAGGGTGTGGTCTCGAAAGTAAAGGTCTATAAAACACACTTTTAATAAAAATTTGAATCATCTTTTTCTTCCGTTATATATCTTTTTACAAAATAAATTTTGTAAATGAAGAAACTCTATATGCAAATTTCCGTCGCATCTTCCATTTGAGTTTTTCATTAGTTTATCTTTTTCACGTTTATGAAATGGAGATAGCATTCTAAATTGAAATCACAATCGTATACAATCTCACAATTGGATAAACGTTTATATAAATTTATATATAATTTTCAATTACTATATAGATTTTTGAGTATAAATTAAGAGAATGAATATTTGCTTATATGCGATAGGGTTTGTGTAACTTTTTCCAAATAAAGTGATTAACAATTAAATTCGGTTTAAAGCAAGTCAAAGACTCTTCAACGATTTAGCCATATTCTCCGTTCTGTCTTTCTTCTCTACGTCATATATGTATGTTAGTGAAAACTCTACGTAGCGATGCGATAAGACTACAAGAAAAAATTTTGAAATTTTTTGAACAATAAAAAATTTTGAAAAAAGTTATAAGAGGAATTCGTCTTACTCTTTGCTATTTTATTATTTCAAATACTCATCAATCTTCCCTTTTTCTCCTAACAGTTCTTAATTTGTGAGCAGCTAAGTTATGTCTCTATTTCGACGACCTTAATGAAAATACATTCGCTTTTTTCGTATGTCCTCACTTGAGCTTAATACTTTAATTTAAGATCTATTTTACTATACATTTGCTTTATGTCTGAAATGATTTCATTTTTTTTTTTTCTAAGAGACACTCAGTTAATCAGCGATCTTTGAATCCAAATGTCGCCATATAGTGTGTTTTTTTGCACCCCATCGAATAAAGTCCCTTCTAGTGAATTGTTGTATCATCATAAACATTTTTTTTATTTTTTTTTGTTCACTATATTGGCTTCTAATTATATTTTTACAAGCTCGAACACTATACTAAATGTAAAATTTTTTTTAAATTGTTTATATGCACTTGTGCTAACACTTGTTTTCCTGAGTGTTATAAAAATTATGACGAACTTAGGAGGCTCTATTTTTTGATAGTGCCTATAAAAGACAGTCATTATAATATAAAATTTGCATTTCAATATATATTTCATTTCATATCTTTTCAAATATTTTTCGTTTTTGATAATTTTAAAATTTATTGAATTTTTCTTTTATGTATAAATCAAAAAATTTGCTGCATTGTGAATAACCTTCTACTAAAATTAATTTTCCACGATATTGTATGCGAGTCGTTTTATTAATATTCCATCAATTTTAGAATTCACGCAATCATTTTATGACTGATCTATGTCTGGAGCATATATTACCTACGATATAACTAAAACAATGTATCCGGTGGCAGACTAAAAATAATCAAAACAAGCTCTGATCGTATTAGTGTTGAAATGCTTGGTATTGGAAAAAGTTTTTGCCAGAGTTTGTTTGGTTGTATGTCCACGAAAGGGAGATACGAATTGTTGATGCTTAAATCATTCAGAACCGTCGCTTTCATTGGTGAATCCGAAAAACGCCATTCCTGGTCTTGGTTATAAAATGAATTCAAAGGAAATTAGGCACAAACCGCGGAGGCACAATAATCCGTTTTGTATTGTATTCAATATGAGTCCTATTTCATCAGACTGTAAGTAAAGAATACAGTCATAAATGATTTGATAAATCTCATAACTATTATACTTCCACGAACGATTATTTTTCTCAAGTGACACTCCGCATTCCAATTTGGCAAAGAAGCCCAATAAATCCCGTTAAATACCGGAGGGGACATTTAATCTATAACAGTATTGACAATAACATAACCCGCACTGATGGATGTTGGATATAAATAACAGCCGTTAGTCGATGTTGTGCCTTTAGATGTTTTACATACGAAACGAAGTTTATTTCCAAGTTCAAGGTAAGTTAAAATTCTTGTTT
The DNA here is from genome assembly GCA_000671755.1 of Glossina brevipalpis. NCBI lineage: Eukaryota > Metazoa > Arthropoda > Insecta > Diptera > Glossinidae > Glossina > Glossina brevipalpis. The sequence continues at coordinate 65,833 of JFJS01016103.1, forward strand.
GTTGTTGTTTTAGTAATTACTATACAAAATAATTTACTTAAGAAAACGAACTTTTTTTCTAAAAATTCAATTGAATTTCGCGTAAAGTAAATCTTGATCACAGAAATCACTAGAAATTTTCAAAAATTAATCGTTACTTCACATAAAATTATATGATTATAAAAGCACTACGAGCTGTGCGCGCGTTTGTGCATAAATTTCTCTACTATAAATTTATTATTACATACAAACTATAATTAATCAACTTACCAAAACGATCTTATCTTTATCAAAGCCATTCAAGGAGAGCATAACAAAGTACTCATCAGCCTATTAACTGATTGTATAAGTCCTTAGTAAGCTTGTATATGAGCAAGAGATGGATTTAAAGTTTGAATTCTCCTCATAGTGAGGGACCGACCATGTTAAGGTTACACAATATTGTTTGTGATGAAACAAACTGATTTGAGAATTCTAATGATGATGACGATAATAATAATGTTACAATTGTTGTTATTGCTAATGCAATTGTTATTTCACTTTACTTACATAGTACTTAATTTAATTAAATTAATTCGACGACGGGATTAAATGAATGAAACTGCGCGAAAAAATGTTTTTTAAATTGATTTAAAGATGTTTATATCATAATTATTCTTTAAAAAAAATATCATTATTTAATCATAGAAGAAATTATACAAACAGAATAAATAGGTAAAATAAAGTAAAAAATAAAAATAAATAAAAGAATAATACCAGAAGTTAATCGCGAAGTATATGGCAATATTGTTATTGTATTGTGTAGAACAAGATTACACAACGTATTGAGATATATTATATAGACAAAAGAATTTACGTCGAGTATTATTTTTCAAAGGTATAGTGTTCTGTCCCTACGATGAAAGAATGCAAAATTCTACGCGGATCTCTTCTTGATGATATGTTTTAAAATAATAACAGCATGTGTATCAGCAAGTTTACGTAAAAGTTCGTCTGTGTGAGCAAAAACAATAACCTCCAAATTGATCTTTAGCTCGCCAAAATTGGCTCTGCTTTTGGACAAAGAGAACAACTGACATCAAAACTGGTCTACAGCTTGAAAAAGGAACTCTGCTTCTAGTCGAAGAAAACAATTGCTAGATGATCTGCTATCGTAATCTAACATTTCTAAGTGGTCTTTCAATTTAATATAATTCGCACTCTATTTAGGAATATATCTAAGTACGGCTTTATACTAAGCGCGCCGCTAATCGAACATCGAATAAATAAATTTTTTCAATGAAATATTGTCGAGTTGATTAGAAGACTTGAAAACTTGCATTTTATTTCGAGAAGGCGATCGCTAAAATCCTCTAAATCCATAAACTGTAGTTATCAAAAACAATCTCCCATAGAACCTTGTCTCTCCATTCGTTGTAGATATATACATGTTTCGATCTACAAGCATTCGAAGCTTTTCGAAGATTTTAAATTTATAAAGCAAAGCTTAACTGTTAAAGATAACGAGTGTTGAAAAGACGAGTTTGAAAAAAGTTTCTTAATCATGAAGTGTACATCAAAAGTTTAAATTTAAAAATTCTTCCAAGATCGTTCATAAACGAAGGTCATACTGATTATTTACATTAATAGTCAACGATTAGTGTTATTTACTTTTGTATCCTTTGTTCTTTGATTAGCATCGAATTTAGAATTTAGAAGCTTATCCGTCTGTCTGTCTGTCTATATTTCTGGCCATATGTTTATTCATCTATCTGGCCATGCCTGTCCATGTGCCTTTCCGCTCATCTATCTGTTTATCCGCCCGTGTGCCTGGCCCTTCGTCTGTCTGTCTGTCTGTCTATCCTCCACTTAATGTCTACAGCCTTATATGTTTATATATATATTTATTTATATACATAAAAATAAAATATATAAAAAGTGTTTTTGTATATATATACATAAAGATATCGACTTCAAAGAATTTGAAATTCTTGCACGCGGATTCTTACTGAAAATGAGCTAAATCGATCAAACAGTAACCCTGCAATGCAGTACAAATAACACGTCGCCTTTCTGCGTTTTTTGCTCATTGTCCACAACTCGCCAAGAAAACAACAAAAATTTCGACGTGTATTATATAAAAATGGCCACGTCCACTCAATATTATGAAGAATCAAAATTCAATTTTTTTTTCCAGTATTTTTGTTTTTAAAATGATAGTGGTAGGTAGGTTGATAGATATAAAAGTTGTTCGTTTACAGGCGCAGATAATTTTTCTATTTGTTTTTGTATCAATTGGTGGATGTTGAGTGAATGAACGTATACATAACACAACTATAATTATTCAAACCAACCAGAAGTAAAACAAAAACTACATTAATTTACAGTGTTCAGAACACTAGAGTCAAGAATAAATAAATAAGTTTCATTCGACCGAAATTATGCACATAATTAACACAATCGGGCATAAAACGCAAACAATTTAAATTAAGTCACTAGTTTCTAAGTTTTAAATAAAAATTTAAGTTTAAATAATATCTCAAATTTAAGAAATCATATAAAATCCATACATCGAAAATATATTCAAATGTTTGCCTAACTTATGCTTAAACAAACATTCGAAATTTAACGAAAACACCTACACCGGCATACAATTGCATGCACAAATGCTGACTTGTCAGCAATTCTTGAAAGATTTATCTTAAAATGTGTATCCACATGTATATATATGAGATATTACTTGTCTCTGTTTGCGTTTGGAAAACGTCATTGAATAAATTTCAATTTCATTTGCTTGCGTTTATGACGACGACGACGCTGATACAGATGATGCTGCTGATGGCTGTAAAACACACGAAAAAACTAACGTGGCGACTAACTAACTGGCTGATCAAATGTTGCTGACAGCAGAGAAATGAATGAACGAACGATTGAATGAATGCTATATTTTGACAGCGTAAATCTGTTTTCTTGTTTTCGATATTATTCTTGTTGTTGTTGCTACACTTTTTTCGGCTGCAACGGCGTGTTATTAAGCTGACATATCAATGATATATCAATCAGTGATTTGTAGTGAAATTTTTCTTGTTTCTACATAACCACCTTAAGAAAATAATGGTATGAAAAACGAATCCTTTCATTTGTAATTTGTAGATATACGTAGTACGAATTTCATAAAGTGAAGATATTATTGATTAAGTTTGAATATAACTAAACCATGTTAGTTTGCTTTCTATACATTATTTCTATCCTTTTATTGTCACCTATTGCCGTTCGCTATGCCTCAAAAGTTATGTGAAAAGGTGAGACCTTCTGCTCGTGTGTTTTTGGTCAATTTCTATAAATGCCTAGATTTATAAAGGAACTGTTCCGCTTACAAGATTTCGTGGATAATAATAATATCAAACTTTTCGACAACATCTATAACAGTTTTCTGATAATTTCCGGAAGTATGTCCGATATGTGTGAGCCAAACCGGCCAAAGATGGGGGTACTATTAACACACAAACGAAATGTCAAATTTTGCTTTCGGATCGAGATATTTATAGAGCATAGAAGTAGGCCGTATACTATATTTATGACACATATGGCATCCAAGAGATTGCAATTTGTCCTATTTTCATTAATACAACTTTTGATATGAAACCGAAAGAAAGAATAATCAAGTATTAATTGGAAGGGGGGTTTATGTCAAGAAGAAAAGATATTCATTCTTCTCTGAATGCAAAAGTTTATCCTAAGGCCTTTCCTGAATCTAGCTTCTGATAAAATAATTTAAGCCTTAAGTTATACCTTCTTTTCGTAAATCGTTTTCGTATAAATTTCAAAAATCGGCTAAATCGCAGAAATGGTTCAACTATAATTTTCTAAAATCCAGGGGCCTGAGGAATATATTCAAAAGGTTATGTTAGAAAATTGCCCAAAAATTGCTGCAGAATTGTATAAAATCATGGTTATAAACGCGATTTATAAAATATACAGTCGATTATATCAAACGGGTCGATTTTGGCTCTAAATATAGTGCACAATGTAATGGTGGATGCTAAAAGGTTCGATTTAAATCAAATAGCTTCTTTTTGTAACCGCAACCAAAGGATGGGGAGTATATATTCATTGTGTTTTGATAACACCTCTGGTTTTAAGAAAAAAAAGCTCTTTTGCAAGAAAAACTTCAGACATCCATAAAGTGATCAGCGTCAAATTTTGAATCCACCTATATATATCCGTCCGTCCACCTGTCCATCTGCTTATCTGTGTAAAGACTGCGATAACACTTTCCTGATCGCAAACATTAAGATATCTGGCTCAAATTTAACTAATAGAAACGGAAAAAATCTGCCACGCCTACGTAATATTATAGAATATCGATATTTCGTTGTTTCGATATTTAAAAAAAGAATAGAGTTGCTGGGTATAAAAGATTCGGCATGGTCGAATATAATTTTCATACTTGTTTGCTTTCAATTTTGGGTTTGTGTGTCTGACTAATTCTCTTTCCCTTCTTGTTTGTCTGCCTTTTTTGCCTTTTTGTTTAAATATAATTTCAGATTGAATTGTTTTATGGTGCATTTGACAGATGTAAAGGAACGTAGAAAAAAATTATACCCTTGAAAAAATACCAAATGACAGAATAATGTCGTCAACAGAAAGTGAATGAGTCAATTTATTTATTTTATTGTAAAAATGTATATAAAATATATTTTCAAAAAAGTTCATAACACATTTTTGTGTTAAATTCCAAAGAAATATTGTAGAAAATCTATATCAGAAGAAATAAAGTCTATGTTTATTCCGTGATTGACTGCAAATTCTACTGATATTGTTTTTATTAAATACTAGCTTACGGTTAAATAATTAACCGGTTCACCGTTCGGCCACATCATATGAGTCGATTAGATACACTAACTGTTCATTATAACTACAAGATATGTAAAATATTTATAATATATTTCTAGTTTAAGATTTTTTTCTTTCTTCAATAAATAGTGCTTTAGAAAGACAAGCACGTGCTCCTAGAGTAATTCGTTTCTAAATAACAATTAGAAAGCAAAATTCTTTCGTCTATAATTTGTGTAACTCTAAGCTATCGTGGCATTTATGAATTTTTATAGCTCAATTACTAAAGGCTCTCATTACTATAAACTCCCCACTTTTATATTTATGTTGCGAACATATGAGGAACAAATCTAAATACATTGGCTCTGGGCTAATATAGTTTTTTTTTCTATATCAATAAAGAAATCATATGTGTTATGGTTTAAAAAAATTAGATGATAGATGAATAAGAACAATACTAAGGTGAACGGCTTAAAGAAATGTACTTAATTTTTTATTACTCAAATAACAAGAGGTTTTAAAATGGAGTGCAAGAAAAGGAGTGACAAACGTTTATATATCGTCTATAATACATATCGAGGATACCTGAGTTCTTCCAAATACATTCGTGAACTTGACAATTAGCTCCTCTATAGACTGCTAATGATCCATGTAATTACCAGTAAACTTGGAATTATTATGTAAAGATCTAAAGGATGATCAGGACTATATAGCATCGATCGCCCTATATGTCACATATATTCCTTATTAGCGTGAAATTCGACCCAATTATGTACTTTTGTTCTTATTCTTCTCATACGTCATTTTTCTTCGGAGCATTTATGGTAGCGAAAGCTTAACTTTATCTTACTGAACGTAATTATACGATCACCGAAAGGGTTGGATATATTCATTTTGTCATTTTGTTTGCAATATCCAGAAGAAACTTCAGTGAACACACAAATGGTATATAATCATCACCAACATCAAATATAGAATCGATTTAAGCATGCCCTCTGTCTGTCTATCAATCTATGTAATGATAGTAGCAAAACATTCTCGCAAAAATGAAGATATCGGCTTCAAATTTAGGAATTCAGGAACATCTGAAATTCTTACATACAAGTTGATATTAATAACGGACTTAATCGATCAAAAGACACGCTCGCAGTACAACGTAAACGGAGAACACCTGCGCTTTTAAAAAATATAAAAGTTTGAATTTTGGCTTATTACTCATAAGCCACAGCAAACGTATTTGTCGAGATGGCTATCCTCTAGTATCGGTGCAAAAAAAGAAAGGATCGACCACGCCCACTTGATACAATAGAGTATTAGACTTAATTTTTTTGTGCAAAAATTTATAAAATTAAGAAAGCAGCTTCAGAATCCCTATAAAGCATATATGTTCTTCACCAGTATCAAATGCGGAACCAGCCTCCGTCCGTCTGTTCATCCGTTTTTCCGCTTATGTGTGTAATGTTTGCGATTACCACTTTTCTAACCGCAAATATTACGATATCTGGATCAAATTGAAACTTCTTTCACATAAGTTAGTATTGAAAATGCACCAAATCGGTCACATGCCACGCCTACAGCATAAAATCAGCTTAAACCTCTTCTGTTTTCTGGGTGTGTTAGTCACTACCCATAGACTACACCATAGAAATATCCATGGTAGTCTCTAAAAATAGAAAAAACCTGCCACGCCCACCTATTAAAATTTGGTTCTTTTACCTCTTTTTAAGATAAAGGTAGTGGATATAAATAGATAAAGTTGAATATAATTGTTTGATGATTTTGTATAGGAATCAAAATAGTTCCCTACCATGGACAAGGTAGTATTCAATTTTAAGAATTATTAAAAGCCAATTGATTTGTTGAGGTTTAATTGACGTAGTTTGACGCTGAAATTTGAATTTGGACCTAATTTTTTATACATCGAGTTTTCTTAAAGTATTTGGAGCTTAGTTGGCGATCAAGTAAAAAAGGAATTTTCGAAAGGAGAATCAAATTTTCCTTTTGAGCTACTAACAATAAGCAGACCAATTTCACTTTTCTGAATTTCATACAAAATTCCATTCACAGAGCTCAATTTGAAAAAAGAAAAAGTTGATCCCTTTTTTAATTTTCAAATTTTTTTTGTATTTTTCCTAACACAATTATTTATTTAATACTTTTTGGGCAAAATAAAAAAAATTGTATCCGCAAGGATTACAAAACTTTTTTAGTAAAATTTTGTATATGTTTACTTAAATATGCTCAACATATGTGCTATAAGACCACAGCAATATTTAAAGAAAACCCTAAACTTCAAACAATAGTTTAGCTAACTTTTTAACTGGATTGCCTTGTTAAAAAATAAATTTTTAAGCACCGATAACAAAAATGAAATGTTTTTCTTTCTATATCTGTACAGATGCATTAAAACGTATACACACGCACATGTGAACACAAATGTAAGAGAAATTGATATTTTAATAAAAGTTTGTAACGGCACGTAATAAGCTTTAGAATCGATGAAATCTTCTTCAAGTAATTTTATTGTTAAAAACGTTTACTTTAATTTGAACAGCTTACGTCACTGTAGAATATCGTGTAAAAAAGGACAATTTAGTAAACACAGTGAGAAAGATGTGGTGCGGAAAAAATTCTAAACAACGCACAAAACTATTAACCAACAATAATATATAATAAACAGATAATTTGTTTTAACACCGAAAGGCGATAACTTTTACTAAAAAATATTATTAAATATATCCGTGTAAAAGAAGACAATGTAGTAAACGCTGAGCGTTGTCAGTACATTTACACGCTGGGACAAATGTTCTACGGACAGATGTCGTAAACGATTATTAAGCAGTAAGAGAATTTTGTGCTGTTGAATAAAGGATAGTATATTATAAAGTTATCATTATATTAGAGAAATTTCTCAGTCCTTCAATTCTTTCATTTTAATATTTCCTTTTGTTCTAATTATTTACACAAATGAGAAATATTTGAATAGATTAACATCAGGTGAAATCAATTCTTTTTATTATTTCTCAGTATTTTATCTTATAATAAGTTAGTGTGAGGAAATATTTTCTAAATACAAACCTGTAATTAGTAGTTTATTCTTTTCAACCAAAAAAATTTCTTTTTTTTAACATAACATTCCTCGACATTTTCATTCGCCATGAGCATCAAAAACATTTGTTCTGAAAATAAAAGTGGGGGCGCCATATGGGAACGTGGAAGCAACTAGCTGATGAAAGTTCTTCATAAAAATTTTGAATTTTATTTTTTGATATTGGGTCAGCTTACTTCTTCTTATTTCTATCAGCAATCTATACTTTCAAGAAACTGTCGTCATAAAAATCTACATAGCTAAATAACAAAGAATATATATAAACCACCAAGTTCCGTACACTCTTGACTGGAGAAAAAAAGACATGTCGTTGGTATATGAATACGAAATAGTCAGATACTGAGAAATGAAAGTAAATAGAAATGCGAGCATATCTTAGCCCCAAGAAGAGTGACCATATGATTTATGATCAAAAAACAAGGATAAATGAAAACTTTCTTCATACGCTAATCCAAAGGTAATCGTTTGGAAGTGGCATTTTTTTTTTTTTTTGATTTTTTAAAGCGGATCCTTCTCAACAGACCGAAGCGGAGTGTGTGTATTCTTTTTAAACAAATGATCTCAAAATAAAGTTCAGCCCATTGCAAAAAAACATAAGGTATTGTCATAATTGGATCTTATTTTTTTTTTACATTTTGTCCAGCTCCATGTTATTTTAATTGAAAGAAAAGACTTTTGCTTTTGACATTTTCAAATGTATTTGCTCACGTTCTGTTGTTTGTGCGGGATTCTTAATCATTCAAGCTATTTTTTTTTATTTTACAGTTACTACAAGTTCGCGAAGACAGCGCTCAAGCTGTTGTGATTGCTTTTGGAACTTGCATGCTCTACAACACACATTGACACCATATCGCCGGAGACTTGTTTCTGCTTCATGTACATTTCAAGCGTGTCTTGGTAAGGAAGAAGAAGATAAGCAAATATTCTTAAGAACATTAAACCGTAAACGAGACTTTCTTAAAACAAAGATTTTACAGTACCTTTGGAGCAGGATATATATGAACAGTATCCTGATATCGAGGCGCCGCGAAAAGCAACCTTTTTATCCAAAGCTGCTAACAGCGGTACGTGGCGGTTCATGCACCATTAAGTACCGTAAAACAGTGCATTTATGGAAAGTTTTCAAGAGCTGTTGGTAATGTTGTGCGAAAGTAACTGAACCTTTTGCCTTAGAGAGACATGAAAGAACTTTTGTACGTTCTCACCATCAACACGCGGAACATTGCTAGTATTTCAAAAAATGGATGTTAAAAACAAAGCATTTTCTGCTTAAGCCATTGCGAAATTTTAACATTGATGGGACTACCGTTGGAAATTTCTACTATTGCGCCTGTGAAATCCTTCGGCTTCCAATTCAAGTGTTGAGCATTTGATTTGAAATCTTTGCATAAAGAACTACAACAAACCGTCTATCTTGGCAATGCGTTCAGCAGCAGGAAACTCTTCAGAGCCACATATATCGTCCGTCACAGCCGTTTATTGATCCGCAGGCTTGGCCAGATCTTCGTGCTACAAATATTCATACTGATTACTTAACATTGTTATTCTTCATTAGCGAAAGAGTAATCTTAAAACTAATATCACAGTTATCGACTTTATTACGTTTATCAGAAATAAGTTTCCGTTTTTGCTTATATGCGCAAAAACAAGTTGTGAGTAATCAATGCTGTCGTAGGATGATGTGAGTTAAGTTGCTTGCTATCGGAATATCGAAAGACTCGCCATAAATCGATTCTTTTCGTATCATTTTAGATCAGTCAATGCCTGAGTGAGTCAATTACCTGAAGCAGCCCATAATTCTAACCCTCATACATATACATGTATCCATACTGTATACATAACATCTGAGAACAGAGGTTTCATCAGAACGTATAAAGCATATATTCTTCTATCTTTTTTATAAGAGAAACTAGTAAATTTGATCGCAAATGTAAATATTAGAAATAAAAAAATAAATTTTTTGAAGCATGAAATGGAAAAAAATGTGGGCAATCGTATATCAACAGTCTTCAGTCCATAGTTGCTTATGCAAATTATTTTAAAAAAAGATCACTTTAAACTTTAGCTAGTGAAAATGGATTAGGTGCAGACGTATTAGACTTTTCATAATAAGAAAACACTATGAGAAGCTGCCAACAAAGACTTGCATGTTCTTGCGAAAAAAGATCTTGTTAACCGCTGCGATAACGCACGACTAAACAGTTAAGTCTTCAAAATTATTTCGGTTCTCCTTGGAAGATATTCCTTTACCAAACATCGAAATTTTTTGTTTTAGATTACTTTTGAAGATAAGTCATCCTTGTTAATCATAACTGAAACTCTACCTGCAACTATGTCCGAAATTATGATTTGCATTGCATAAGAAAATCAAGAATTAACAAAGTTGCAGATCTTAAGTCCTTCTTTTGTTGTTGTTGTTAGTTGTTTATCGTAAATATCAGAAAGAGAAAAACCTTGTATTTGCAATATATAGAAACTATATCCTATACATTATCGAGAAGTAAATGAAAACTCCGTTGCTTTTTAAGAACTAGGGAACTATAGATTAGAACACATACATACGAAACTTTCAGAAACGTCATAATAAAAAAAATAATTTCAATTTTTTCCAGCAAAAATGTAATCCATATTTTCGGACAAAAACGAACTACATGAAATAAAGTTATCAAAATTTTATTAAATTATTTTACTAAACATTTTTAAACATTAGCTCTCACCTTTGAAACCAAAATCTTTATACTAAGTGCTAGGTTATGTCTCCACGGATTTTTGCTTAACGCTTACATATCTGGCAACACTCACTTGATTGTCTCAAACGATTCACCATTTTGTGATTTGAAAATGAATGAAATATCTGAAGAAATATGCTAAATGATATTTTTCGGTTACAGGAAGGTACGATGAGAAAGTTGTAAGTGAACGAAGGACTCAAGAATGGTTTGTTTGATTTATTGGCAAAGATATGATTTCAAAAAGCTAATAGGAAGAAGAATTGAAGCTTCCTTTTTAACACCTCTGTCATATTTCGCTGCTATTAAATGCCCATTAATCCCCTCTAAACTGCAAGTTCTTGAAAAATTGGTTTATCGGAATTTTCACACCATAGGGCAAAATAAGTTTTTGCTTAAAATTCACTTTAACTTTCTCTTACGGGTATACTATGAAGATATTCATCAAATCACGTTATCTATCCTTCGCTGTCTTATTTTTTTCGCTTAATAGCTTTATTAGATTAAAATCGTCATTGAAAAACTAACAAGCGTAAGTTATATAAAATTTACAAAGAAAATTATTATCATTATTATCACTATTAATCGCTAGCTAGCGCTTGCTATAGTTACTATTATTATTCTTATACATCGTATGGATGGATAGATAGATAGATAGATAGCGCAGTGATGAAGAAAAGACAAATTTTGAAAGAAAGTAAAAGAAAAAAACACCCGAATGTCTGTTTTTGAAGTTGGCGGTTTTTCTTTTTCTTTTTTTTTCTTTTACTATCAATTATGTGTGCAAGCACTGACGACATAATATACTCACTCAAATATGCACATTCAGACTTATAGACGAGACAAGATATGGAAAGAAAAGAAGAAGAACAAGAGAAATAAGGAAGAAGAAGAAGAACTTCAAAGAAGTTGTTAACAACAGTTAGATAGACGACTATCTAACAGATTATATAACTTTATCTATTTAATGTTACGCTTCATATGAATACAATGTCAACTTGAGACTTGAGTTGCTACAGTAGCGGTAGTGGTTGTGACATTGACAATGTTTGAGTAACAGAGAGTAATAATACTGATGTGCATCGTGCCTTGACTTTGATGAGGCAGGACAACATTGAAAAGAAAACACAAAGCACTTGATAATACTGCAGCAATATCTAATAATTACTGTACGTCTACTTGATTGCATTTATATTTTTTGTTTTCGCTAATAATCTGATATGGATATTAATAAAAGATTGATTTCTGGCCATTTGAACGAGTGAGTGGGTGAGGAGTCTTTATATGTTTTCTGTCAGATCCAAAAAATCTATCACAAATATATACCAAATACTCTTAGCTAATGAAGTCAGCTTAAAAACACCAGCCTTATATAATCTGACCTATATTTGCACTATAAGGGGACCTGTGGCAACCCGATTTCTACATTTTACAAAAGTGATGAAGACTAAGTTTTTGATGTTTTGATGATATAAAACAAAATATTAATAACGATACATGGGCCACTACCGACCAGGTAAATAACATGGACTTAACAGCGGTATGCTGTTTGTAACCAAGAATTTATTAAAAATATAAAGCATCATCAATTTTTAAAGATTGAAAGCATTATCAGTTAGAACAGGCGAAGAAAGGACAAATGCATTGAAAACGTTCGGTAAACCATTATGAAAGCACGAGCGGACGAAGGAAAAGAAGCTGAATTATTCGTTCCGAACGCATAAAAGTATAAACTGACAGAAGTACTAACGGACGGAAGTATGGGCAATTGAAATGAATAAGGTATGAAAGAGAAACATGAAGAAGCTATAGTATGGAAATACGAACAGGTCAAATGGAGGATGAATAAAAAAGCAAATCGAACGGTCGGGTAGGCCGGTGAAAGAATGGTCGAGTTGAAGAGCTATCAGGAAAGGGCTGACAAATGAAATAACTGCCAGACAGCAGAGCTGAGATATAATGCAAGGAACGGTTAAAAGGACGAAGTGGTGAAAGCGCAGACTAATGAAAATATGGAATGATAACACGGGAGAATCATGAAAAGGACAAATAAAATGGTGAGCGTATGAAAAAGAAAACTAATGAAAGCACAAATGAATAAATTTGCGGATAATTGAATGGCCAAGCAGATGAAATAGCAGGCGCATAAAAGGGCACGCGTATAAAACGAGGACAGACTGATGAGAGGGGGAAGCGGATGAAAAGACGAGCCAACGAGAGGGGATACGGATGAAAGGGCAGGCCGATTGAAGGGCAGTCCGATAAGAGGGGAGGCGAATGAAATCACAGGCGGATGGAAGAGCAGCCTGATGAAGCATTAGGCGGACGAAACGGCATCCGGATGCAATATTTTACGGATAAAAGAGCAGCCGGATGAAAGATTAGGAGGATAAAAGAGAAGGCGGATGGAAAGGCAGCGGAATCGATGATTGCAGCAAGAAACGTATAAAGAAGCAAACGAGTAAAAGAATAAGCCGATGAAAAACAGAAAGACGAACGAAAGTATGAATTTATTATTATTGTTATTAATGGCAAGCTATTATGGAGTGCGTATAAACGCTACACAAAACTCCGCATGTTACAAACAGAATAATAAAATGAGTATATTCACAACATCCGACACTGTACATAAAAGCACCACAATTTAAAAATTTCAGATCTTACGCCAAATTCAACTAAACATGAAGGTCTTCAATATTAAAATATTTCTCAAAATTTTTGCAAGAGCACAAATCCATGATGCGTGCTAAGCGTGCTTTGTAAAAAAAGAAATGAAATTGAAATTACTTCTGTTGAGTTTCTGAAAAAAGAAATTTAATAATTCATTTCCTTGTTCTTATTTACGTACGTAGTAGGCGTAGGTATGTGCAACAAAATGTTAAAAAAATGTACATAGAAATATATTATTAAAGCAGAACTTCTTAAAATGAAATTAAAAAGATTTTTCACATCGTTATTGGCGCGAAAGTAAAACAATCAGTTGAAGTTGCCATTCACTCAACAAACCTAACTCGAAATATTTGCAAATATTCGGATGTAGTCTGAAAATTTTCAGGTTATTCTCTAGTTATTGGTATCTTTGTCCATTATCGGTAATAGAACACAAAAAAATCTTACTTTATTATTGTTAGTCACCGTTTCAAAGTCTGCTCTTAAAATAAGCAGTTTCGTCATAGAAACATGAAGGAAGAGCAGCAGCTGATTTCACACAGATGCTTAATCGTGTTAAAATTTTTCAATGACATTCAAAGTGAATTCTTTTTTCTTGCCATTTTATTACTGATCATTTTCCTCCACAGGAGTTATGCATAAAACTACATTAAATATATTTTAATATCTTTTAAAAAGTTGATAATTGTTAAATCATTAGCCAACCAACCAGCCACAGCCAGCAGTGGTTCTAAAGCAGAGTGAAACTTTTTAAAGGACAATTTTTCTGTTGAAAAAGTTTCATAACTTTTTTGCATTCAACACAAAGCAAAAAATAAAAAAGAAGAAAAGTATTTCTTAGAACTCTGTAGGCAAATATACCTGAGAATATGTAAATAGTAAAAGTTTTCTGTCTGAGAGCGTACATTTCTGTCTATAAAGCTATCTTTTAAAAATGATTATAAATTTTTGTTTCCTTGTTTTTAAGATCTTATTTCTTTTTCTTTTTTTTTTTTTAATTCTATTTGTATACTGTGCATTAACTTACCTAATAAAATATGAAATATTTCTTCACGTTGATGAAAATGATTTTTATGAACGCCACCGGGTGGTGGTTATGGTGCATTAAGTTTCTTATTTTTGCCTGTAATGCCAAGAAAAATACTTATCACAAAGTCCAGAAAATATATGTGCCTATGCGCGTGCTTCAGTTCATAGTGTCAGTAAAGTGTCTTATAGCCGTGAAAATTAATAAATAAAAGTGAAGCTTCGAATATCAGCTATCTAGAGAATACTCATCCGCTCATAAAGTCCCCTATATATATATATATAAATTTTATCGTATAAAGCGCTCACAATTAATAAAAAACTGTAGAAGATGATGATGTTGGGCATTCAAAATTCGCTTTAAAGCGATTGTAAGTTTTTTTCTTCTTTTTTATATGATTTTTTACGATTTATTTTCGAAACTATTATAAAAATGTTCGAAGCTTTTTATTACAAAAATATTTTTTTATATATTTCCTTTCTTTATACACATTTTAATAAAATGAAAGTTTCTTAATAAAACTTACTAAAACGTGTATATATTTATGATTTTTTTTCTACAATCGAACGTTTTTAATGTAATGTAACACTAGTCCAACATATAGATCTCTAAAGCAATACGTGGAAGTGTTAGGAATCATTTGTGTCAGTCATAACGTTATTTATTACTATATTTTAATGAATAATACAATAATAATAATGAAGAAAAGTAAGATATTTTCAAGCTCTTCAGAAAGAAATTTCGTCCGCGTATTTATAAATCCACTGCAAATATGTTAATAATATTTAAAGCTTTTTTTGTTGTGTCGTACAGTTTTCTTGTTTCTTTTAAAGTTTATAAAAAGACTTACATTAAAATTGTGTTTAAAATGTGTTAAAGAACATAAATTAAATCATTTATTAGAGTTAATATTTATATCCACCCTCGCCAGTTCAAAACTTAGAAAAATCTTTCAATGTCCAAAAATTAAAAAAAAATTTTCAATGTCCATGGCTGTATTTAGAACAGAGAATGGAAGTTTTTAATTTTTTTTTGTTTTTTCTCTAAATCCTTCCGATTTTGATAGTTCTACGATAAAAATTAATATTTCGTTGCCTATAGCATTTAATACGAACGGTTCGCCAATCCTTTGAACGGTAATAATCTAAGAGTTATTGCTAATCGTATCATCTACGAGTAATCAATCCTTTTGACGGTTAGAAGGACTATGTCGTCAGAGCTCGAAATGTTTACAACAAACGCATCTTCTTTTTTATTAATAATCGTTAAATTGAAGGAATAAACAAAACTTTCTTTAAATACAACATCAATTTTGCTAACCATTACAATACTTTAGGTAAAGAAGTTTAAAAAAGGATAACCTAATAATATAACTTAAGACCTTTACCAGCGATTCGGTCTGAAATTCGCTAGAAACGCTTACAAGAGCTCTTTACGATATTGAAGCTGAAAATGGCTAACAAAAAATTAGTAAACTTCATGGATGCCTTAGCTTGTATAGTTCAAAGATATATTTTCTTTCTTTTCTGATCTTCCTTAAAGTTTAATAGTATTTTTAAAGACTTACCATAGAAGTTTTACTGCAAATTTTTCTTTTTTTTTTTTTTAAATGCAAAACGCTAACAAAAATATAACTTTTTTTTATTATTGCAAAAAATAAATGGAGGAAAAAATATGTATAGAAAAAATGTAATCACAAATACACATTAAAAGAAGAAAATTATTATATCGTCAGGGTTCTTGATTATATTTCATTAAAAGAAAGAAAACATAAAGTATGAGAATTGAAAAAAGAGAAAAATCTGTCAAATTAATAAAGGAAAGCGACGAAGATTGCCATGTTTGACCAATTTGTAATAGAACCGTAACACAAAATAAAATAGAAAACACGCGACGGGAAAACTCTCATTTAAAGTATGATTTTCAAAAATTCTGTGACCCGACAATAATTTCTCACTAAAACATTCCCTACATTTTGAAAAGGGTTTTGCACAGTGTGTGTGTATGTATAGAATCCAGATGAAAGAATTTAATTTTGGTTTTTATATAAACGCATGATTATAAATTTTTTAATTGTTTCTTCTCTTTTTTTTAGCTCGTAATGTTATAGCGCTGTGTAAACCATAAGATAATGAAACATCCCAACGGTATTTTACGATGTTTTTGGACTATATGGGACATAAGAGATAAATAGTCCCATTCTAGCAATCACTTAACATAAGAGTTCGTGATTACATTTTCTAATCATCACTCTTACATCTTACGATGTAATAGTCGCAACAAAGTCTTTTCCTACAATTTTATGCTAAAATATAGCTTTCAATTTATGCTAATAACCAAAAAAGGCGATTTTCTTCAGAGTTCACGCAAAACCTCTTGCTACTATGACTAGTGAAATCTTATTACTAAGTGTATACACTTCTCATGTGATACTTAAGCCCAAGACTATAGTAATGAAAGAAGAAGGGTTGAGAAGTTAAATCTAAATTTAACTAGCAAAGTTACAAACCAAAACTTTTAACAGAAACCTGTTAAGCAATTAACAATATGCTGTTAGTGAAAGTCTTAGATGAATTTATATCAAAATATAATTCAAATAGAACTACTTTGGATCAGTCTGTTCATCTGTCTGTCTGCTTATCTATGTAATTTCAACGGTAGCCAATATTCTGGTCGCAAAAGTTAAAATGTCTGGATGAAGTCTGCCAAAAATATTGACAGTTCTTTAACCTATGTTGGAATTGAAAATGAATTAAATCGTTAACAAGCCACGCCGATAAAACAAAAAACATTTCCATTTTCGAGCTATTTTGCCCACTGCTCGTAGATTATGTAATAGACATTTCCACGGTATTCCATAGAAATAGATAAATCTGCCACGCCCACTTATTGAAATGTGGTTTTATGTCCATTTTTAAGATAAAGGTGATGGGCATAGCCGAATATAATTTTCTTAATTTTTATCACCAAAAAATAACGGTAGAATTGTGTGATACGAATTAGCGTAAGGTGTTTAAAGATCGGCCTTAGCTGACTTTAATAGCTTTACTTTGTTTTTTATATGATTATAATTTTTTGTATTTATTTTAATTTATTTTTATTTAATTTGTTCATACATAACATAGAGTTTTTGCGACTGATATAATTTTCAAGGTTTAACACTAAGTATCTATTGATTTGTATATGTATAAGGTTTAAACATATTTAAATTCTTAAATATAAATTTTTAGAAATGCTAGGAGAACAACTTTTTAACTCTTTTTTTTTTGCTCAAAATGTAATTTTCTTTTCTAAAAACTTCTATGTGAAAAGCGTCGCAAAAAAACAAATTTCCTAAAGAAACTTCACCAAAAAGTCGTTCAAGTATAAGAAGTAAAACACACAGAAGTGACGTTGTCGTGCTTTTGATAAAGAAAGAATTCTTTTTTTCTATTTTATAACTCATTGAAGTAAAGTAGCTGCAAAAAGAGACGTTTAACTTATATAATGAGACACTCGAAATACCGCAACAACTAAAAGTAAGTTTTTAACGCGAAATTCTTTTTCATCACTTTGTTAGACAATATTAACGCCTTTGATAAGCGAAAATTATGAATATACGATAAATAGGGTAGCGAGAAAGGAAATAAACTTCTCGCTTTTACACATGAAAATCCCCCTTCACGGCGAAAAGAAAGTGTTTTTACTTTTCGAAAAATTATAATAAACTTAAGAAAATTCTTCTTCCTTTGTATGAAAAAGCAAAACGCTTTGAACATATTAAGCGAATTAAAAATGAAATAAGAAGCTTGTTAACCACAGAAGGTTATCAGTAATAAATAGATAATTGCAAGTTACGAAATTTATAAAAGAGAAAATGTCAACTTTCTCAAACAAGGAAAGTAATTATGAAGCAAATAAAAGTCAGATCAGCTGCTTCTAATTAAATTGAATAGTTTACCAAATTAATTTAATGAAAACACACAAATGCAACTAAAGAGTAGAGGGTTTTTATAATATGTCAATTATTCAAGATGTTCTGTTCTTATGGCAAAAAATACTGTTCTGAATATTTTTACAAATATTTCTCAAAAATCGTATTTATTGTGCGGCCTGCTTTATGAAGGAAACTTTTACTCTAACGAACTTCAAATCTGCTTTGCTCATCATTCTTCAGCTCTTTGCTTTCCAGCGTTATAAATAAATAGAATAAGGATAAGTGCAATTAATCAAATGTTGTTTTAAGAAATCGATGCAGATTTAATTGAAAAACGGCTAAACGCACAGACGGACATGCTAAAATGAGTGTGAAATTTTAAAATGACCAATAGAGAGATTCTCGGTTGAAGCAAAATAAGAATCTTGCTGTACTTCCTTGTTATCGTAGTCAGAACGGAGCAGACAGACGAGCAGACAGGCAGGCAGACTAACGGGCAGAAAGTCGAGCAGAGAAGTGGGTAGACTAGCGGGGAGACAAGCCGGCAGACAAACGGACAGGTGGACGGCCAGGCGAACGGACAGAAGGACGGACAGACAAAAGAACAGAAAGATGCGTAGATAGAATCTTAATGTTTTTTTTATCATACGTTTAATTTCTGATGCTTATTTCTATACGGACTAATGAAAATATAAACCTTTAAAAACCGAATCTTTCCATGAAAGACAAACAAGTTTATTCTGATTCACGACATATGATTTTTAACTTATATACATTTTCTTTTGAATTTTAAAGTCTTCACTTAATGTTCACTTAATTACTTAACTTACTTTCTCTGCTTTATTTAGCTTTTGTCTTACATACATAATTTTTGTATCAATTTTTACACTAACTTCTCCTCCTAAAATTCATATTTCTTGCGCATACATAAAAAAAAGATAGAAAAAGTTGTTCGCTCACAATTCACAACTCATTCATTAAATTTATGATTGTAAAGCATTTTAACTTTATCATAATAGTTTCGACGTTTGTTTCTAACATTACATTGCAAATTTCCTAAAGAGAGGAAAAGTTTTTAACTTTCATTGTGGGCTCATTGTTGGTTTTCTACTCATTTGTTATTTACACAGTTTCAAATTTTGAAACATCTTTTCCTCTCGTAAACCTTGAATGTCGAATGTAACCGCTAGCTAAGGTAGCATTTAAGACACCAATTACGTTTGTTGCACTTTATTTATTTAGGCTTAATTTACAAGAAGTTTTTCTTTATCCGACTGAAGAAGTTTTGATGAATTTCTATCTCCTGATTAAAATAAAATAAGCAGCTAATTTAATCAGTCTCCGTCGTATTTCTCAAAGTTTTTTACGTTGCGTTAATTTAATTAAAAGAGCAGACAAAATAAAACAAAAGGTAATAAGAACACTACAAAGAGTTAATTTTGATATAAGTCGAGTTTTATCATTCCTGCTACGATAATAAAAGTATTATGGACTTGTTCTTCTATATGAGCTACTGCTACATCCTTTGAAATTGTGATTTAAGTTCGCATAAACAGATGGACAAAGATGTCTAAACATAAAATGTTTCTGAAGCGATTGGAATATAATAAACTATTTGTCTATCTCAAGCTCCTCACCACAAGTGGTGTACCGCAAATAAAAAAAATGTTTTGAAGTCACGCGATTTAAATTGAGCAGATTTGCCATATTCTGATCACAGCTACTCAACGTCAATACATTTTAGTTATACCTACGTAGTGTCAGTGCATAGCCATACTACTTTTAGATCACATCTACGTACTTTTGCTAACGTACTTTTTGATTACACCTACGTGGCCCTTCTTGCCAAAAGCATTGAAAGCCTCACATCAACTCAATGTTCGTTTCAATGAAGATGCATTGGAAATGGGCTTCTAGTTGATTGCAATCATCCTCTAAAGACATCTTTTAGCGGATTATAGAAATTAGAAATAATCACATGACACGTTAGCCTGTACCAGCAACGAGCCATTTGACGCAGGCATGCTTTTTCGGCGTTTGGAGAAAAGCCCGAAATTCCAGGAAAAACTTTATTGTAAATAATGAATTTTTTCCACATGCTAAGTACAGCAATTTTCAAAGGGCAATAAAAAAATTTTAGTTTTTTTTTTATAAATGGTACAAATTTAAAGTTTACTGACTTTTCCCCGATGACAAATTAATGAAAAGACTTAATATCATCAAATGTCTTTCGTCTCAGTGCAGTTTTGTACATCCGTTCTCATTGGTTCATGTTAATCAGTCATGAGTTCTATCTATAATTGACTATTGTTTGGAAATCTATGGAAAATCTGTTTCAAGTAATATTAAGCTTCCAAGCGATCTATATTAAGCGTTTACAAGCCTTTTGAAAGAATGAGGTTTCCCACTACTACCTGAGCGTTTTCAAGTTGTTAATCTCCATTTGATTCCTTAACTCTTCTATAGCAATAATCGTTTTTGTGATGATTTTTTCAAAATGTAAAAGCTTGGTTTCCACTCCAACGACTTCAACGACTTTCAAGTTTAGCCTTAAGGAAACTCAATCCTTTGTCTATCGGAATCTTCCTCATAGCCACTAAAGCGTTATATCAAAAAGTCTTGAAGGAGTTATGAACAGAATTATTTGTGTAGACGTTAGTATATCCCGATGCATTTAAGATTGTCTGAAAGAGTAAAATTTTATCTCTTGGACGATTGTTGTTCTGTGTTTACCACTGAAGCTCCCGCGTCTGCACAAACTGGCTAGGAACGTTCGAAGCATTTCTGTCCCTTAACAGTGACATTTCTTCTTTAGTACAAATCCAGGAAACACTAATTCAAAATACAAATCAATTGAGACTCATGTGGGAGTCGCTTTTCGTTTGTGCACAGGTACTCCAGAATCGTCCATATACCTAGAAATTCTATTTACTGTAGTTTATGAGTAATTAGCAAAAACACCATTTTATTTTTTTACTTTCGAAAAGGGAAATATTCTCATTTTACGTTGAATTGTATATCGTTTGACCGAATTGACCCATTTTCAATACCATCCTGCATGCGAGAACTTCCAATACTTTTAACAAATTTGAAACTGTTATCTTAACTTTTGCGTCCAGTAGAATCTTTACCTCAGACATTGCACAGAAAGACAGACGGACAAAAGGACAGACGGATAAACGGAGAGACTCATATCGATTCTAAATTTGGTTACTGATCAAGATAATATTCACTTTGCAGAGTCACTAAAGCCTTCTTCTTGGTGTTTTTGCCACCAAATTGGCAAAACGAATACACTTCCATCCTTCGGTGTTGTTGTATAAAAATAAAAAAATCGGATAATATTTAATTTATTATTTAAACGAAAAAAATTTGAAAATTCCCTAAATTAAATATGTATCATATGTGCAGCAGTGGTCGGTCCAGTAGCAATCATTCTTATTATGAACCCATCCAGCATCATCGATTGCAATCGATGAAATCAAATAAATTATTCAATAAAATCAAAGGAACTACAAGTGAACGGTGCTTATATGTTATTTATTTAACATAAGTATTTATCAGTATGTGTAGCCTCCCTCTTATATTTAAAGAATTTGTGTATCTGAAGGAAAGCAATATAGTCTGTCATGAATTTACTCAATCAATCAATAGATGTTTTTATAAAAAAAATATATAAATTTTTTCTTCACATTAGCACTAACTAACTGAAGCGAACGATAACAGTTAATTTTCATTTAATTTTAAAGAAAAATAATAAAATCAAAATATATATAAGTACATGCATAACGCAAACGTATATTTTGAGTGCAAAAAATCAAACCTCAGTTATTTTATACTTTGATTTACGAAGAGGGGGGGCCAGATTTCTATACAACAAAAATGTTATTTTATTTAAATACCAAATTATATTTAAGGCTAAATTATTATAAGTTTAAAATACAATCCAATCCAAGTATGAAAAATATTATGTTCGCCTTAAGGGACTGATGAGTCTTTCATACACAATATCTCAATGCAATTTCTTTGTTCAAGAAACTTTCTGGCATGTATTTCTGGCTTTTTCAAACGAAAATCTTATTTTTCATTTAAATCTTATCTCTTCAACGATCAAGATCACAAGATGGCAGCACTCGCTCGAAATGTTGAGCTCTTCCTTTGTTAGCTGTATGGAAGCGTGGAAGTAACCTAGAGATGATATTACTTTACTTCCTTAGTCCTTAGAATTTCGAGAAGGTCAATGAACCGAGCAAAAAATCACAAAGACAGAAATAGGAAGACGGATAAGGAGACTAAACAACTTCAACTTTTATAAGGCTCTTAGGAGGTTTTGTAAGTAGGTATATTCGTCTGTACAGAATTTTTTATACCCACCATCTTTATCGCAGGTGTGCTTTTGTTTTTTTAAACAAACGAAAGTGCCTTTTTTAGATATTTACTATGTCCCTCCGTCTGCCTCCCATGATGTAATGAAACAGATCGTTACGAAAGAGAGATGTATCTTTCCGTACGACCTGGAAGCCATGGATGAATCGAGTAAATATCACGCAAAAAGTCAAACAAGACCGAAAACACCCCACCAATGTCGCTTAAAAAATCAAGGTGACAGCTCTCTATGATAAGCACGGTCTTGTGCATCATGAATTTCGTTTTCTAGACCGAACTGTTAACAGAACATATTATTTAAGTGTTATGAAGCCATGAAAGTACATGAAAGTAATGGAATTGCTTTGTGGAAGAATACATATGAAAATAATATATGAGAAATAATGTTATGTTTTTATCACTGTTGTATATAACAACAAACTACAGCTACAAACGTTAGTCAGTGATGGTGTACGCATGTAATTACGGCCGTATTCCACTATGAATGATTATACCTGAAGCAAATAACTCTTATGCAATTACTTTCTTTACTTAAATATTTGTCACCCCTATATGGAATTTATAATGCGCAGACAAAAAACCAAAAATTAATCAAATGTAAAATTCAAAATAAGTCTGCACTATTAGAGGAAACAATCCTCAAAGTAATTAAAAACTTCACACACAAAACTATAAATTTTACGAACAGTTTACGTGCATAAATGAAGGTTATTAATATGTATGTTTGCAAACGGTGTCGCGGTATAGTGAATAAAATGTTCGGTAAAATATACTGTTTTTTTTTTTCTATATTTTACAAATAAAGAAAAAATAAAAACTTCAAACTAAAAAGAAAATAATTAAAACTCTCTCTCTCCCTACTGAATCACCGAAACATTATATTAATTTTTCAATAAAATTTATTTATTTGTGCGTCTCTGTGTGTGTGTGCATGCCCAAACACATCCATACATAAACATGTGTGCAATGAGCCTTAAACTATCAATAGAGTTTTCATTAATTTAGCCCTCACAGTTATTCTTTCAACTATAAAACGACACGAGAAGGAAGAAAACGTAGCGTAGCAGGCACTAACATAAAAAGGGAGGCAAAGTTCTGCATAATTATTCCATCACAATTGATTGCACAAATAGCCGCAACTTTTGTGTGTGTGCTACAGTATCTTACACATATTTGCACATATGCAACATACACACATATGCAAATGAAACGTTTCAATAACTCATTAATATGATATATTCACAGATACAAACATATTTATTGATGTATGTTTACACATTGATAGATAACTTACATAAAAAAGCTTAAAGGTTAAAATATTTTAAAAATATTTACACAAAATTATTGTCATGATAATGCATGAAGCATAAATTAAGCATAATTGCGTTTTCATTAAGCATACTTGTGCTTGCGTACATTTCTGAATAAATACATGGATATATATATAAATATATATAAAACATAATAACTTATACAAACCATCCAATCATTTAGGCAGTCAAGCGTTTAAATTAAAAAACCGTATCCTGTGTAAAACCTGTGTTTGCTGCTTCCATTTTCAATACATATCGGAGGAGGGCACAATAAGGATTACTTATATTTATTCGCTGTCAACTATCTGGTACTGCATTTGCATTTTTGTTAAATAATAAGGGATTCCCAATCGATTTGATGATGCCTCTCTGTCAAATTATTATTAAAATATTAAGAAAACAAAATTAACGAAGAAAATTTCATTTCTAATTTCGATTTTTTAAATAAAATTTAATTTATTCCCTACGTCCGAAATTATAGTTTACATATTATTTGAAGCTATAATATGCAAACCCTATTTCATTATTCACAAACCCTGACTTCAATCTGAAAATAAGAAGAATTTAAAATTGCTGTTCCTTTGAAACTATCAGATTTTGTGTAAAATGTAAACGATATTTACGAAGACTTTAGCTACAAATTGACATTTTTTTCTTTTTTTTTTTTCAAAATAATGTTTGCGGAAAATATATCTACCATGCAGAGTTTCCTTGACAATCAAATGCTTCTGCAAACGTGAAAACATCAAGGAAATTGAGTTTCTTAATGCAGATATTATAGTTAACTGTTGGGGACTAATCGAAACCTGAATTCTTGGATAGATGTGAAAAGAATTTGAATTAAATTTCATATTATAACCGATAATTGATAATTTCTTTAAGTTTTTCTTCATGAATATAGTTTTAATTTTTTTTTCTATTTTTCTATATTTCTTTTAAGCTTTAGGCATTAGCATTACACATGCAATTTAATTTAGGAAAGATTTACTTCAAAATTCAATTTATTATAATCATATATATTTATGTTATTTTGTATAAAATGCAGAAATTCCAACTTCCTATTCAAAATCATAGAAAAAAGAAATTAAAAAACTCCTAACATTATTCGGACTTTAGACAATATCTGAAATATATTTCTGATATAACAAAACTAATTCAAACTCTAAATTTCGATAATAAGTATAAAAACAACTTCGAAAAAAAGTTTGGGAACAGCATTTGAAATTCTTCTTAAACACTTAACTGTTTTTATTTTTGTTTTGCTCATTGATTCATTCGTTTATTTAATTCATTCGTTTTTTTATAATATAAATTAAACACATAACATGCACAGGAGTCCAGAAATATTCAATTGAAAAAAAAAAACCAAATCACTAAAAAACTTTTTATAAGAATTTAAATAACTGTCATTGGGTGTCTGTACGTTTTTCTCTTTAACAATTCATTTGTTATACTGGACACGAGATATTGTTTGCATTTCAATTTAATGATAGTAATAAGAAAGCCCTTCAAATATTTAACAATATTTTCTCACCATCATAAGATAAAATTACTTGTTCTTTTATCCTCTCAATCATAGCCTTTTCAATGTTGTGGGTTTGCAGTACTGATCCTTCAAAAAAAAAAAAAAAACGAAAATTATTGTCGTAATTATCATAACTTTATCATATTTATCATAATTTTATCATAATTCCAATATCATTAAAGTATTTAAGTCCCATAATCCGAACTTCCCTCTCGATTTCCATGAATGCAGATTTTTATAGGATATACTTGAGATTATCTCAATCGTTTCTATTCTTCAACAATAACAAAATTACCTGAGCCTACGAAAGTGTCTTGGTTACCTCTCATTTTAAACCGATACGAAAATGTAACGTACATGTTTCGTTTTGTCTATCGAAACTATTTTTGAACTGATACATCATTTTAAAAGGTTATAATGCTAATATGTTTCCTAAGCCTTTGGTTGTTTCCAGTATTTTACCGATTATCTGCTTGTTTATAAACATGACCAGGGTTAGCTTTTTTCCCCATATGCGCAACAGTTGCAATGCTTGATATGTGGAAAAACTAACATGACATAGTTGGCTATTTCGATTTGAAATCTTGCACTTA
The DNA here is from genome assembly GCA_000671755.1 of Glossina brevipalpis. Taxonomy (NCBI): domain Eukaryota; kingdom Metazoa; phylum Arthropoda; class Insecta; order Diptera; family Glossinidae; genus Glossina; species Glossina brevipalpis. Next base: position 91,895 of record JFJS01016103.1, read on the forward strand.
TGAAGAATTACAACGTACAGATTCTGAACATTTGTGCTAGTACGTCTGCTCGGTAAAAAGGATTCCTCTTCCCCCAAATGCTAAAGCGAAATGTTGACAAAGAGAATTTACTGCCTCTACCTTTTTAAATATATATTTCAAGCATACTCGTCCTCATTGTAAGTATACGTGTATTACGGGATGAAATTTTGAACTTTTGTTTTTTAAATATTGAAATCAAAAAAGTCTATCGCCAATCGGGAAGCAATACTTACAGAAGTGAACTTCATCGATTACATAATTTGCCTTAAAAGCATATGTCTGAGTCTCTCAAAAAAGTTTTATATAGTGTACGACATCCACTACGCTTGTGCTAAGTTCAATTGAAAATGCACCGTTGCTAGATAGAAAACTTAATGGGCGCCGATATGTCTCGCCAATTTTATTACTACAGCGTTTCACTTGCTTCATAGAGATTTCATAGTCATATAAAATAATGTATATATATACATATATATTTATATATATATATATATTTGTCTTTTTAAAGCGAATCGTTCCAAAATTCTTTTATACATATATTATTAAAGTATGTAAGAGACTTACTGCCAAAGAGATATACGAAATTGTAAAGGTTCGTATTGAGGTTCAAGTAAAGCATAAAATTCGAAAGTCTTTCCTTTCCCCCTTTTATAAATTTGTTCTCAATGAGGTCAAGTCAATTACAGTTAAGATCCAAGGCTGATATCCTTAAAAATAATTTAGATTTTTTTGCATAGACATGCAAAGCCTTGTAGTTAAAAATTTTGAAACATCGTAAGGTATTGAAAGAATATTAAAATATTTTAAATAATTTCACTTTTAGTTTCACGCCGCACAATTTACAAATAACTGAAGATCTAAGTAAAGAATTTATTTTTTTTTTTTTTAATAAAGAAAGAAAGAGTATATAGAAGAAGATCTAGAAGACTTACTTATGGAGTATTCATCTATTTGTTTCATTGAGACCAAAAAGTTTTGTTTATCCTGTTACTAGATTCTCTCATCAGAGGAAAATATCCTTAATTCCTTTTATTAAAGAATTTTACTTTCTTTTCACTTATTTTCTGATGTAGTGTAACGACAACTTTTGTTTTGCTAGCAATTTCTCATTTTAAAATGCATTTTTACTGTTGTCCTGGGGTTTTGTGCAAAGTGTCCTCCACTTTAGGATGATGGCATTGTAGTTATATGAAAGTGTTCGAACCAAATTAGTGTGAGATTCTAAACTGCTTTTTCGCTTGGAAACTAAACAAGAAGATAGAGATTTGATAAATGAGTTATTGATTTAATTTTCAAATCATGTTTACTTACAATTTAATGAGTATTGCAAATTAAGTTTACTTCGAAAATTAATCTAAAAACCTCAATATAGTTTTCTCAATAATCTACGACCTACATTCAATACTTACATAATATTGATGTGCTCTTTTAGATCTTGATTGTAAAATAAGCAGAGTTCACACGCATCAGTACTCACTTCCCATTTAAAATAAGCAATTAGTCTCAGGTATTTTTAAAAATAAACAAAAAAGGAAGAAACTCGAGATTTTAAAAGCTTGGAAAGTTACTACTATGGAGGCATAAGAAATTTTCTTCAAAATGCGCATAACTTTGCCAAACGAGGTAGAATACATGCAGTGACAGAAATGTGCTTTACTATACGTACATTTTATCGCAAACCTTTACACTGTCTAGCATTAATAAAAGACAATGACATCAATTCCACTTTTCAAATTCGATACAAAAGAATTTTCTTTTCCTTTTGTATTTTCATTATTCATTTCAATATTAATTTATTATATTTATTAAATTTCATCAGGGTCGGCAGTTGTATAGAACAATTTTTGAAGAAATCGTGTAATAAATGAACCTGCTTTAGATAAAAAATTTGAAATTGAAAATCATGAATGAAAATTTTATTAAATTGAAAAAGCAACTATATGCAATTATTTATTGTGTTTTTTTCTATATATTAAATATATTAAGAATAAAATGCACGTTTAAAAATTATATTTATTAAATTTCATCAGGGAATAGATGTTGCCATTATTGACGAATCAGTATATGGCAGTAAATAGCAAAGGGTCGCAAGCCGACCGCAAAAAAAAAATTAGTGATCCTGCCAACTTATGTGACATAAACATTATAATGCGTCTACCAGTCAATAACGAAGCAGTACGAAAATTCTTTGAAAGCAGAAAATGAATTCTCAAAATTGTAAATATTTTGATTCAATAATATTATTACACAAAAAATATTAATAGAGAAAAAAATATGAAAGGTTTATATTTAGAAAGATGGAAAAGCTCACAATACGTTTAGAAGAGCATCGGATCTCTCGAATTCGACATTCAGGTGTTTGTTCAAGGAGAGAGTATTACATTCTAAGCACAAAAATGGATTTATGCGTGTACTACACAATACACAATATTCTTATAAAAAATATATTGATTCTGATACAGATTCGTAAGAAGGTAATCCCTTTGACAGAATCACCATCGTTAACACTCCAACTGATTTCCAAAAAGAAGAGAAACAAGTGAGACAACTAAGAAAATTGTATTCGGCTGTGCTGAGTCTCTTATACCTACCAATATTATCATAAAAAAGGGGAAAAGCTCAACTTTAATAGGTGGGCGTGGCAAATTGTTTCTATTTTTATGAAATACCGTCTAAAACAGCCGCAGCAAAACAGCCAGAAAACAGACATGTTTTCAAATTATTTTATACTCTAGTCGTGGCCTGTGGTCGATTTGGCCTATTTACAATAGCAACGTATGTGAAACAGCTTCCAAAGTTTCTGTTAGAAGAATGTTTACCACGAACATAACTCAGACGGACAAACGGACATGCTTAAATTGATTATAAATTTTATGTTGATCAAGCATATACACACTTTTATGGGATTTCCGATCTTTTTTCCTGGGAGATACAAACCAAACGACAACATGAATATACTCTTCACCTTCGGTGGTGAGTATAAAAAGGAAGTCAATTTTTCAAAAAAACAAAACGAACGTTTTTGGTACATAAAATTCTTTTTCTTACAAGACGTTTATATGCGAAACATTGGTGAGACTGCCTAGATGATCGCTTCATTTTGCTTATTTGATATCAAATTTTTAAGTGACATCACATAGCGGTACGTGATGGCCTTGTGGGTTAAATGCTTCAAAGCATTTGAGCCGATCTCAACGTTCGGTATTTTGGATGTGTGCGCACGCACCAGATTAAAAATCCCACGATTTCAA
>JFJS01016104.1:0-37498 GCA_000671755.1 Glossina brevipalpis
CAAAAATGCGTCTTAAGTACTAATAACAACCAAATGTATTTTTAAAGACTAACAATGTGTTACTATGAGAAGAAAAGAGAAGCATAGAAGAAAAGAATAAGTAATAATGATATGAAATGAAATGAAAATGCTAATTGCTCGTAACGAAGCGAGCGCTTCGTTACAATATTATTATCAATACTTAGTCCTATATGTATGAACGTCGACATCAATAACGATTGAATATAATCAAGACAAAAGAGTTGTGAAAAATCCATTAAATGTTGCGGTTTTTATTTTGGTCGATTACATTAAAATCGAATTCACACACGCGCGTCAACAATCTGAAGAATTTATAAAGCACAAGAAGCAATAGTTTACAGCAGACTTAGTTGAATTTCTGATGTCCGTCATGCAAGTAATGTTTATAAAATTTAATCAAATTATCTTCGATATCTCTCTTGAAGCTATAGGTGAAAGAGTATATAACTTTTACCGAGAAACACACAAAAAAAAGCAAGACTGCAACTGAATCTTTTATACCAAACATCTTCATCTGAAAAAAAAAAAAAATAATAATAATACTAATAATATTCATTATTCTATAACATTGGGTCTGCGCAACGTTTTTTTATTTTTATGGGATGCACGTGGAAAATTTTATCGTACATCTGTTGTAGTTTTTGCAAAATACTCAGACGCCAGTGTTCTTAGTTTACATTGTAATGTGGGTGTGTCCTTTGATTCAAAAAACAAAGACAGGCTTTTGTAAATTTGAGGCCGGTATTTTAATTTTTGTGACTAGGGGGAAGGTTACCATACACATAATACTGGCAGACTCGGAAACTGATTGTGATCAAGAATTTATGACGTCTTCTTAGCTTCTGTATGGATGTTACAAGCAAAATGACGAAGATGTATACACCCTTTTATGGTGGGCATAAAAAACTTCACTTTTTCTATATCCTAGTTAGCTCATCTAAAGTATTGCATAACCAAAATTTCTTAATGCTCGGTTTCTTAAGAGATTACATAGGTTTTGAAATGCCGAAGTATCCAATTTTGTTTTTAGTTTCTATTTTCGTTGTTTTTTAATTGGAGCAAAACTCTAGGAGAGAGTGTTTAAAACTTTCTACTAATATTGTATTTACTACTACTGCGTTAAACGTTAAAGCAGTTTTTTTCTCAAAACTTTACTTTTCAAATCGGTGGACACGATTTCCAAAAAACGACTACAGCGATGTTTACAAAATTTTTTGTAATCATTCTAAGAGAGAAGTCAGAGCTTGAACAAAGGATTTGTCCTTCCTTCTATCGCAAGACACATGGTAACAATTTGAGCGAAAATCTTACTTTTCTGCACATGACCCCGCCGAGAATCCAAATTTCAAACTTTTTTTAAAATCCTTCGCTCAAGCAAAACTTGGTTTCCGAATTCATACCAAGCTTTCACAAAATATGGTGTCCAACGCAAAAACATATAGTCTACGAAAACTTTATCCTAACATCTAAATTTTCGAAATTTTTCAATTAGAATTTTACGTAATATAATTGAAACATAGTTCTTTCATAGGCTTAAAATTGTAAATAAAAAAATTCTATTATTACATGAACAAAAGTTAAAGAAAGCATATTTTTTCCGATTTCAAAACCCACTAAATGTCTTAAGATAATAACGCCATATTAAGTTGGAAATTTGAATGCGAAGCTGTGAATCAAATTGAACGAAACTGAACTGAATTAAATTGAGCAGGATTACACAAAGCGAGTGCGGAAAGTTAAAGCAGTGTATAAATTCGAAAACCAATGCTAACGTAAAAAATATTTGTAAAACAATTTTAATTACAAAGACGAATGCACTGAGTTATTGTACCAATTTGGTTCAGCATGGCATGCCGACGCACGTTCACAATTTGAAATATCTAACTGTTCGAAATATCTGCTAAGCGTTTAAGCTAATTGGAGAGATTTTGCCTTTTTTTTTTTTAAATTTGATTTCAATTTTTTCATGCGGTCAGACAATAATTATTTAATATACTGATGGGACGCGGAAAACACACAAAGTATATACGTAATGTTAATGTTAATGTTTAAGGATCTAATATATAAAGTACAAACTTTTATCGTAATAAGTTGAAAGAAAAAGATGAGCAATTAAATTTTAAAAAAAATTCGCAACATTTCCGCTAAGCAAGTTCCTTACGATAATAAAATAAAATGAAAATGATTGCAGATTAAATTCTATTTATTTTCGATTATACGACTGTTTATTTTTGAAGCATTTCAGTCCATGTATATATTATTTATATAGGTTTACATGAATTACTAAGCATATATATGCAAAAACATATGCAATCTTAATGCAAACGGATGTGACGCCTCCAACTTCCCTTAGTGTTACACAAAAAAATTGTCAATGCCAGACACTGAACCATTAAATAATTATTATTTTCTATATTAATATGTTTGTGCGTCCGTATATCTTCACACGCTACATAAACAAAGGTTAATAACTTCTATTAATACCTTCGCAAACTGGAGCATTCATTTTCATTGCTATGCAAACTAAAGTGAATTTTTATAGCTAATTGGCATTGATTTGATTTTGTGTAACCCTAATTTTTTTTGTAATTATTAACTTTTCAAAACGTGTATTTACAAGTTCGTCTATAAGCAGGTATATCGAGTAACGCGGAAGCGTAAAATTTTGAAATCTATATATTTTAGATTTCTGAAAGAGGGGGTAGGCCCGTTTGACGTTTTCTGCAAATTTGTGTTAATTCCCTTATATAAATAACCGAATACTGAGCTCCAAGGAAACAAACGTGGATGAAATGGAGATATTGATTGGCCTTTCTTTGTTGCAGTTTAAATAAAAACATTTGCAATTCCCTCAAATTGATCAAACGATCCATTATATTGCCATCCAATTTTGTAGCATCTACGACGAGTATTAGGTATGAGCAGCTTTTGAGTTGAGTGAGTTGTGAGTCTATATCAAATAATAATAGATTATTTCCAAGCTTTTCAAGCTTTTAAATATTTTATAAACATAAACGCGAAAAAAACGTTGCATTCAGTTTTCAATAGCTTTTAAAGTTAAAAAGAATATTCAATGAAATCCTTTGAGTTTTGCATACAGGATGGCTATGCTCTCAACCTAGGCAAGTATCAAACCACACTCTTTTTATGAGAGTAACGGAAATGTAGTTATGGAAGGGCATCCATTATTTGCGGACAAATGCTACATCGAAGTCGGGAATCAATTATTTAGTTTGAAAACTGATACCTTTATGTTACAAAAACAAAACGAATCCAAAAATCATAACGAAGAAAAAAAAGTTGAAGAAGACAATCTGTATGTTAGCAACCAGGCTACTTCCGATTATCGGATCACGCACTTGATGAGCCGCACTTCGTAGAGCAATGTGAGAAAATGGCTCAATGAATATTTTGCGGAACAACAAATTTTTGATCGGCGTAGTATCCACAGTTTGTCCGAGAGATGCGAAAAATGTAACATACTTTGGAGTAAATCATTTCTTTACTATTCTTCTGAATTAACGTGTTTCTAAAATCTGTATTTTATACTTGTACACCTGCGTAATTGTCTGTGGATTTTTCTAGTGTAGTATGTAGTGAAAAAGGCATCATAAGCTGTTTTTATACCCATCGCGTAAAATATGGCGGTATATTCGTTTTGACAATTTCTCCATCTATCCGTCCATTTATCTGTGTAATGGGTGTGGTAAACATTAGCACAATAATAATTTCATAGAAATGGAGCAAATGACATGTTTACCCAATATTGTATAGTATTGAAAGTTAGATCTTTTCTAATATAATAGTAAAGGAATTTTTAGAAAGAGTGAGAGAATGTTAGCCGATTTCGATAACCGGTGGTATTGAGGATTTGGTTTTAGGCAAACGTTATAATTGCTTTCGCTTTATTTGCTTATATATCATAACATAAGGGGAAAGTTCTGCAATTTATGAGAATTTTCGTTTTCATTAGCCGTAGTTTTCATATACATAACGGCATTTATTTTTCAATATGTCGAAACTTCATCAACACTCTGCTTCTTTGCAAGGTAAACATTCCAAATGAAAGCAACTGTCATTTATCCAAGAGAAGGCATACTTTAAAAATTGTTACATTATAGACAAGGATAAAAGAGAATAAAAATACATTTTTTAGTTAGGCGTTCTAATTACACAGTCACTGATGATTATAAACGCAAAAACAACATCAATACTTAGAGCATTAACTAGCCTTTGTTGTTTTTGTAGCCACGATCAAAAAACAGGGGTATACTAGGTTTTTCATGTCCTTTGTAAGAGTCGTGAATTAGAATTAGAGACATCATACAGTCTATATAACCTTCATCAGCGTAATGTTTTGTGTCAATTTTGCTCTGTCCGTTTGATTTTGTGATGGATCGCAAATATGAAAATTTCCAAGTACACTGTTGGTTTTAAAACGGACATTGTGTTCTCTCAATAGACAGAAACAGTGGTGTACATCTTATAGGAGATATTGTCGGAATAAGACAGGATGCAATTTTTTCTCAAAGTTGGCTAATAGGCCAGTGTAAAGGTTGCCGCGATTAATAAGTCAACAGACACGCTCCCCTTTAACAAAGGGTGATGCAATTAATGTGTTAAAACAGAAGTACGTTTTTTATTTGTTCTTAGTTCTGAATTTCTTTGAAAGCAAATAAAGTAAAATTTATTCGAGAAGCTCGTGTAAAATGTTTTTTATTTGTATCATTCAAAGTATCCCGTATAATATTTTCTAAGCAAAACTTACCCTTTGAAATTTTGTTGAAATAATCGCTGAGAAAATTAGGAGTAATGTAAAATGTTCTTAGGACGGTATACTAGCTCCATTATTCCATTTGTAATGACACGGCGGGGACGATTACAGAAGTACTAAAGAACTGTTGATGATCGTAGCAGTTGCTTGCAAATAGAGGCAGCTCTTTCGGGGAGTTGGAAGTCGTGAAGTTGACTAATACATTTCATACTGTATCGCGTAAGTAATTTTCAAACAGAAATAAAAAATAAAGAATAAAGAGAGTACTTTTTGATAAATTCTCGGGTATTTTAAATTCGGCGCAAAGTTAATGCGTATATACTTATCGTTTATGTCTTTTGTAAATTTTCCATCTAATAAACGTTGAGTAAACCGTTAAATTTTTAATACAGGAAAAAGATGTTTTACATCTATAGTCATTATATGTACATCCATTAATGTTTGTGTCTACATACAGACAGGTTTTTATATATTTATATTTCTATACTGTTTGGGCGAATTACTACAAAATTTCCAGCGTTCTTAATTAAGCCATTTTCGTATAAGAGCGATTGATGATAACATTTCCTTTACACAATTAAGGTGCAAACAGAATTAGTTTGCAAAATTAAAAAATTTACTTAAACAAGCGTAGACGCTGTGGGCAGAGATTCCCGACCGTTTGTTACCCTACATCACTTTGCACGATACAAGTCTTTATTTACTTTCGTGACAAAAATTGAAAATTCCTCGCCGTATAACGGCTTACTACTCACGCCAACCAATTCAGAAGAAGGACTTAGGTGTTCCATATTGGATAGCGTCAATTTAAAATCACTCATATATTACCAGCTGCGCTGTGAAATATTAAAAAGAGTGTTGACACCCTGCGATTTTTGCCTCCAAGTTTTGAAATTTATATAACGATCTTTCCACAATGAAAAGTTATATACAGACTCGCTGAAAAAATGGTCCAAAGCAATCCATTTTCAATAGTGTTCGTCCTTGGGCCAAACACATCAGTGTGCGGAATTTGATAAAAATATTTCAAAAATATCGACCTATAAGTTGAATATGAAATTTGACGGATAGATATCAGACAGCAAGTTTACGTTTATTTAGAAAAAGATTCTTAATTAGTCGGTATAATAAAAGATGGGAAAATTGCAACTTCTAGTGTTACATACATACTAACTTAATTTATCCCGTAGTACAAGTGATGTAAAGTATAAAAAAGAAAGAAAATATCTGTAAAATATCTGTCCTTAATTTTTCTTTGTAAGCTTAGAATCCAAGTTATTTCTGAATTTTGCTTTAGAAGTTAGGGGCTTCTTCGAGCGTATTATGATTCTTCTTTTTACTTTTGATCCTAGTTATTGTAGTTATTTGCAATCAAGTTTTGCGTTATGGCCTTACTATTATGATTGTAGTAAAGCTGTTACTTAACGACAATTCTGAGATGGAATGCAACGTTGCTATATCTTACAAAGGGGTGTATTTTGTGGTAAGCTGTAAACATATCAACTGAGTTAGCACATTAGCCCGCAAGTAACGAATTATTTATGACGTAATTATTATCAATATGGACGCAGAATTTGTCATTCTCATTAAAAATTAATTCAAATTCTGAAAAGCATTTATACCGTTTTCAAAGAAATAAAAACGCGTAGAAGCGGCAGAATAGATTAGTTGCTCCGTTGTAAGGCGGCCGAAATTCTATAAGGGAGACCATAGTTTCATTTTTTTGGGAATTGGAGTGCATATAGATAAATTAAGAGGATGTAAGCAAGGAAAGCAAAGGGTAACCGCACCACATTGCGAGGTATCCACGATTTATTCGATTGATTTATAACAGGAATATAAGACTTGCTGTAATTTATGCTTTGCAAAATTACTTTACATTCTTTTACCGAAATTAAATTTAACTTCCTTATATCCCTTTCTGTTATTTTCACAATCGTATAAATGATATAGAGAATTAAATTGTAGATTATATAGACTATATATTCATGTTTTAGTCCATTATTAAAGTTTGTAAATTAGAAAGACACGGCAAGCAAAAGGTGGAACATATCACTATATTTTGTACATTGAATTTTTCACAGTCGCGATGGCACTCCTAAATAATAAAAAAAAACATCTTTTGATGTTCGAAACGAACTCCAGAGGATATGTAACTCTTCTATTTATGCCTTATCAAAATTTATTATACATACACGTAAAGGCTATTCTAAAAATTTCTTAAACCTTTTAGTTAATTGAATTCAGTATTTATTACCGAGTAATTTGTTTCCTGTCAATAACATGCTGAAATTTCTAATTATTATATTTGTGTTTCTTTTGTCTTTAGTTCTATGAACAAATGCAGTAATGTGCAGTCACAGGTACAGAGTAAACAATGCAAACAGTAGCTAACCAAAAAATCCAATTAATAGTTATTTACAAAACTAAATGCAGTGTTATGCACAAAGCTTTCTAAGGAGAAATGTTTTAGACTTCACTACGTACAGCAAAACCACGAACGAATTATAGAACTTCAAATTAATAAAATGAAAAACAATAAAAGCGGAAAAGGAATTAAATTTGCCTGGTAAGTATGGTAGCTGTTTTTTTTGCTTTCTTTGACAAAAAAAAAAAAAAAAAACAATACAATGGGAGATGAAAACCTTTTTTATCTCTTTCACATTTCCTATTCGACTTTAAATTTAATCTTTGAGCAAAAGTGCGATAAAGTTCAAAGTTATTAGTATCAAAGTAATTTATGAAACTATCTTAGATGGAACGGGGCGCATCAACCTGCAAATATATTACGTATTTTTTCTCTTGTCTCTGAAAGCTTACCTTTCCTCTTAAGTTGTCCACTAGAACAATACATTCTAAATTCCGGGGTGCGGAAGGGTTAAAAGGTTTGATTAAAAGGATTTAGTAGTAGTTCGTCCCTGGTGTCATCTCTCTTTTACTTCAAACACAAAAATACAATCTTGCCGCGTGATCATTTATTTATATTTACTCCCGTGAAGAATTTCGAATGCAGCAAGAACACTGGACTTTTTAATCTTTCATTACTAAACACACGGCTATCTTTAGTAGTCACGGTTTTAATATATGATGTTGATGAAAATATAACATAATCTTTGCTAGCTCCAAAACTTTCTATCTTTTGTAAGGGGCATCAGGACGTGAACGTTTTTAAATCTGTGATCGAAATCAATTGAGTGCGTTTCTAACACGCGCTTTTTAGCGCGCTTAAGCACTTTTGCCACCTTACTCCCTTTCTCACTTCTCCTAGTGCAATAATCTATAACCAATGAGTACACTACATTGACATGTGTGCATGTATTCAATAATCAATTCACCATTGGGAGCCTACGAAGATGATAATGTTGGGAAATAAATCGTTGTCTTATGATAAAAGTTTCGTAACTAGAAGAATTATCTTTAATAAGGCCATAAAAACTTCTCATAAAAATATTTTTCAGATTTCCCCAAAGAAACTTTTCCTCTTATGTATATTTTAATCACAGTACCTACAGTCAGGAGATATAAACAGAGATATAAAGACAAATACGCGACTGCAGCATACAATCAAACGGCAAACATATGCTCAAATATAAAACTGTACCATTTGTGTGAGAACATCCGTATCTACATATACGTACATGTATGAGTGTACACCTACAATACATATAAGATTTAGGTCTAGGCTCACTTACACAGCCGCACCAGTAGTATTTAATGAGTTCTACATTTCTATTACGTTTCGTGTTATTTTTATGCACGATCTTTGGAGTGTTAAACAAACACACTTTTGCACCCAACGCACAGAAATTGGTAGGAAAGCACCCGAGGAAATTTCTGTTCTGATTTTTTTTAAAAGAAATTTCTTTGTACACCGTGAAACTAAACAAACAGTTTCATGTGGGAAATGATGAAAAAAGTTAGTTGGAAAATATACGCGTACTTTGTTGAGCTATGTTTACTTTTTCATACTTATTTCTTTGTTTTAGCCACAATTATGAGTTTACAGGATAAATACGAACCTTCTCATATACTCTACATTCAAAGCCAAAAGGGCTAAGTAAACAATCATGGCCAGAAGAACTGAGTTCCACGATATGTGTTTTTAATGAGTTTTTAAACGTTATAAAATTGTGTAATTAGAAAATAAAAAGAATCTATATTCAGTCGTCGCGAAAATTTTATAAGAGATATAGCGTATCTGTAAGATTCTTAAAAACGTTCGCTCGCAACGAACTCTCATTATACATTGGTTTCAGTTAGTGCCAACACGACATGGAGCTACTACGTGCATTCTAAATGGAACATATCGCGCATTTTGTGTACTATGTATACCTTAGCAAGAATTGTTTCTAAACAGATTCGATTAGTTGAATATGGCAACTACAACAAGGAGACTATGCGAATAAGCTAATGCACAGTCCACTGGCAATGTATCGATCGTCGAAATGTCTAAGTCAACGTTTAACAGAACCACGTACTCCAGCTTGAATTGCGTTTATCGAGAGTATTATATGTAAATTGAAGCAAAGCCTGTGGTCGCATAGAACTGATAGATAAAGAAACGAATTAGCCTTTTCGAATTTATGAATCCTTTTCCGGAATAAAGCGAATTTTGCCTGTTGTAACATTTCGAATGAAAGTTCTACCTGTGGCTTACTTCCTTTACATTGCGCTTTGAGTTTGCCCTAGCAGAGTATTAATGTCGTTGCAGCTCGATAAAGCTTTTCCCAAGTAGAAAAAATTGAGCAGTCATTTCCTTTTACCTTTGCTGACAAATAATAAATTACCTTTGATTTCTCCCTGATTGCACTCGCCAAAATTGTTGCAGACGTATGTTCATGTAATAATTTATAACCAGAGAACCATGACGCGGCTTCCCAGCATAGATATCTCTGGTGGTTTTATGTGGATTCCTGCAGTGGAGGCACCCTTGGAGAAAAGGCGGGCAGAGTCCAAACTCAAGGTATCAATAATAGCAATGCTTAGAAATGTGGAAACGGGTTTCCACTACATTACCAGAAGAAAAGGCCTTTGGCAAGGCAGAAACTCACCCCAAAGTTAGTCCATAAGTTACCATTAAATACCTAGTAGTATACGGACAAAGAGGACCAAACAACGTTTTCCATACCTAGTCTTTCAGCACCCCCTCTAAGAGAAGCCCGCTGTACAAACGTAACCAAGATCACCACATTCTCACAAGTAGAGAGCGCCAGACCGAAGTCAAAATCACACCGTAGGACACGACGAGTCGTCTCTACCACATTCGTAGCTATCTCTTTCGCTCTTTCTAAATGGGGTAGAAAATTTATTCCCTCCCCCATGGTAATCCCAAGCTACTTGACTGTTCTCTTGTAGCTGAGACAGGTCGTTATTAAAAAATTTATCATAAGGTTCCATATATATGGACCACAGATGAACCGCTGAGGGCAACCTCTTCCAACATCCCGGTATACAATGTCGTTCGAGTCGAAAGCTCACGCGCGTCTCTAAAAAAATAACTAACCCAGTGATTAATTTCCGGGCAGTTCGTCTCTCTCAGTCTTGAAATTACACTATTCCAACTCAGATGATCAAACGCACTCTAAAAATCGAGGAATACACCGAACACATACTAATTCGGACCGAAGCTGATACATGATTGAACATGTATCCATGCGTCATCGGCAGAGCGTCCCTCACGAAAGTCGAATTGCCAAAGACAATGAAGGGAGCTCAAGAAGCCTTTCTACCATAACCCTTTCAAAGCCCTGGAAGAAGGCTGATGTCTCGATAATATAAAGGATCACTTATCTTATCAGGCAACTTAAGAGTGCAATCACTCTTGACACCTTGCATTGTGATGGAAAGTAAGCATCCGTCAGATATCGACAGTACGTCGTATAAAGGTAACGGGGAGCAACATTCCATATAGCCTTAGCCATCCCGCCAGTTACTCCATCCATACCAGGCGATCTCTTAGATCTAATTTTAAAGATCGCATGGCTAACTTCATGTTCCTGCAAGATTGTCAAGGGAGATACCGTCCCGATGTTAAGATCAACCTCCTCATCGCGCCCAGGACAAAAGCCACTCATTAGGACCTGGAGACACTCCCTTCATGTGGTTAGCACAGTATTAGCCGTACGAATGCCGCTGACCTCTAAGGGCCTCTTACTCCTCGCAATACGATAAACCTGACCCCAAGGGTCATCTCGGTCGCTAGAGAGAAAAGTTCAACTGATCAATAATATTAATTGCGTCACATCTTAATTAACAAGGCAATAAGAAAAAAAATTATTTGTTTACAAAATTCCCCACACAGAACGCCTATAACTTAGGAAAGTAATAAAATAGTATTAGTTAATTTTAACAAAGCTACAGATGAATCATAATTAAGCTTAGTTAAGGAAAAGAAACAACGTCTTTTGTTCAATTAAACTTTTTTTACTTGTGCAATGAATTAACAAAGAATAAAGAAAAAAAATCGTTTTTATTATTTAACCCAGTAAGATTCATACTTTCATTCCTTTTTTGGATTTTTGTTTGTTAATTGACTGCTGACTAAAACAGTGTAGGCGTGATGGGTAATCTAGACAGGGGGCAAATTAAGGAGATTTTCGTTTTAAAATCTTAAGGTTGGGGGAGCTGGGAGGCAGTGAACTGACACCTATTGCCCACGAATCAACTATCAAAACTAGCTAGTCCAATTAGCAGCATGCAAATCCTCCTTGTATGATCAGACTGACACCAAGATGATGGTTAAGAACCAATTCGATGAGCTGAGGTCGGAACCGGGCAAGCTGCCACTAGTTCCGTCTGGCTTTATCAGGGCACTAGTTGTTGCGTGCGTATTCCAGTCCGCGACTGTGTGAGAAATTGATCGCAAGTAAAAAAATTATTATCTAGAGTAGGTCCCTTACAGTGTTTAGAAATTGAATGAGAAATATATTCGATGGAACAAAATGACTTTTGAGATTATCAAGCAACAATTAAGAAAAGCTCAAAATCAAAAGCTCAAAGCTCACCAAGCCATTTGCATCGCAAATATATTAATATACTTTGAACCTATATAAATATATAATACTGTTATGCATGCTACTTAGTAAGAATTATAAATTATTTTCTTGCATTGGTACCACTCATATAGACTGACACGGCGCCTTTCTTATATTGCTGCTTTATCCTGTAGAGTCGTAATTTATAGTTACGGTACAGTAACACATAGTTTATAGTTGGATTTGTATTTATCCCACGGGTATATTACTAATTATGTGACATAGCAGTCGTGTTAGTTCATCAAACTTTTTATTATTCTGCGAAAAAATGATGAAGCACCTCCCGGACGACCGGACACTAACTCGTTAGGTTATCAAGGCACACTGAACCATTGTTGCGGAGGTTCGGTACACCGTGAAGGAAAGTGAAAGATAAAGACAAATTTCCTTTTAAGTGTAGCAGGGGATGTTTATCGATATTTTTAATAATATTTAGTTTTTTAAAGACAAAAAAAAAGGTTCATTATTGAAATTTGTGAAAAATTATTGTAAACTACTACGATATAGATAAACTCGACTCTGTGTCATACCAAGTCAATATCGTCTTTTCACCCCTACATTTTGGTTTGCTTTTTGCAAACCTTTCACTAAGCGTTTTAATTTCCTATTATTTATTTATACATATAAAATTCAGCTAAAATAATTTAACAGCCGAATTACATTGATTTTTAGAGATAAATCTTATGCTAAATATAGTGATTTAACTATTGAAATATAAAAAAAAAACACATTTAGTATAGCGACATACTCGCTGCCGCTACAGCTCCGAGCTGGGAGTAAATCTCTAACCTGTTGCAAACGAGCAAAATCTTGTCAACCAAGGGAATGAACATGTTCGACTTAATTCTCTATCTTAGTCGCACGAATCGTTAGAAGTTGAAAGTTAATTCAGATATGATGTAAGCAAAGCGCGAGCATTAAGGAGAGTTGATTTAAAAGTATTTAAGAAGTCCAATATTAAAATTAAGTTATAAATGTCATCTAGATTTTTGGAAAGGAGCCCAAACGGGTTGAAGAGTTCATAATCATATCTACATTGGCTAAATTTTATGAAAAAAAGATTCCTCAAGACGGAATATTGAAGTTTATCTCATTTAGTAAACCCGACGAATCTATACCCCATTTATAAGCTTAATTAAGAACGAACCACCAAGGATGACTACGTTTCTCTACAGATGGTAGTTATAACAGCAGCATTATATTTTCATAAGAAGGCAAGGAGACAGGTGGCTCTCAACTTAAGCTCTTAAGGACAAAGATCAGGAGCTTATGAAAGGATTCTATTGAATCTTTAGAACACACAGAACCAGACCATATGTTCAAATATTGCTCCCACTAAGCTCAGAGATACCTTTTTTGCAATGTAGGGGTCGTTGAGCTTTGTTGAGCACCTTTTAATAAAGTCCAGCGCTGACTTTGTTTTACTATCATGCAGAGCTGACTGCAGAAGGTTAAAATTTAATCTTTCGCAATCTATATTTTCCTATTTTTATTAACCAATTCGATCGAAATAATGAATATAACATTAAAATTTTCGAACCATTTATGTGCACGCATGTTTTTATTGGATTGTGTTCATGACTCTAAATTTTTTTAAAGAAAGAAGGTTTAAAAATTGGCCCAGGTAAAAATAAACTGAGAAATGTCATGCGATAACTGCTTATTTCACTGTTTGAGGTTACATAATTGCATTGTTATCTGTCGTAAGTATCTATAAATTTTGTAAGCAGCCAAAGAAAACAAAGGGAAAACGGAATGGAATGAAATGAAATTCATATTTCCTATTAAAACTAGTTAGAGTAGAAAACGTACAGCCACCTTCGCATATTTAGCGATGAGACACATCCATAAATATCTAAATATCATGTCTTAGTATTTTCATTGTTATTTGACACACTGTATCTATTCGTGGTCGTAGTTTTGTATATTTTATTATAGTCGCTATTGCCGTTCTTGTTTTTGTTTCTTTATCCTACGATTTAAATACATAAAATACAATCCAATTAAATGCGTTTGCATAATAAATTGTATCGTCAATTCTAAAATTATCTCATTTGCATGTATACTAACACAGATATCACAGCAAATAAACATATACACAAAAAAAAAACACGCGCATGCGCACAAAAGCAGTATTCTTCTACACATGTAGCTTTGTAGCAATTACGTCCCAATAAAAATTGGACGTAGCTGCTATAAACACACATGTAGACGCAAAGATGCAAATAAAATGTGTGTGTGTTTACATTTGTTGTGTATATGTGTCAGTGTGACAACGTGAAGGCGTGCATTTGAATTAAACGCATCAGTGTTTGATAACTCTAATCAAAATAAAAATTATTGAATATAATGAAACATATTTTTTTTTTACATGTGTACACAAGAATTATGCATACACCAAATTGAATACAGATTTAAATGTTGAAATATTTAAGATGTTAAG
This sequence comes from Glossina brevipalpis, assembly GCA_000671755.1. Classification (NCBI taxonomy): domain Eukaryota; kingdom Metazoa; phylum Arthropoda; class Insecta; order Diptera; family Glossinidae; genus Glossina; species Glossina brevipalpis. Next base: position 14,273 of record JFJS01016104.1, read on the forward strand.
TATAATAATCGTTTCGCGATAGTTCTTATAATATTACTTAACAAGATATGGTCAACACTTCTCACTCTTACCTAATCTTATTGTTTATTGCAACCAAATAAATATCCGAATATATGAAATCCTTCAAAAGCTCTAACTTCATGGTCAGTTGCTACAATCAGTATTGTGAGCTGGAATAGCGAGGAAACTATATTATTTTGTTTACGATAAATAAATTGCAGCCAAATTAAGTAATTAATACAATAAGTTCTGATCTACATTATTTATTAGCACTAAATACAACAATAGCAGGAGTACAGAATATTTACACAATAGAAGCAATTAATAATATTTTGGTGCTTAAAACATCACATACGAGTATCATTCGATATTTTGTTTTTTTTTCTGCCCACCAGCGTAGGATGAGGACATATTTGTTTTGTTATTTTATTTGCAACACCCAGAAGGAAGTTGCAGAGATCACGAACAGTTTGTATATTCTTGATCAACATCAAATTTGGAATCGAATTGACCATGTTCGTCAGTCAGTGTGTCCGTGTTTCTCTGAAACCGTTCATAACATTAAGAAAAGGGCTTTAGAAACCCCATAAAATGCATGTATTCTCGATTAGTATCAAATTTGGAAACGACCTGAACGTATGCGTCTGTCCGCTTGTCCATCCGTCTGTCTACTTATTTGTGTAATGTCTGCGATATTCATTTTCCCGATCGCAAAAATTGAGATATCTGGAAACCATTTGGCAAAAACATTGAAAATTCTTTCACGTACGTTGGTATTGAAAATGAGGCAAATCGGTCACACATCATGCCTGCAGTATAAAATAAGCAAAAAACCTGTCTGTTTTCTGGCTGTTTTGCTCACTACTCATAGGCTATGCAATAAAAATTTTCATTGAATTTTTGATGGTCTGGGCAGGGGTTAAATTTTGTTTGTACCAGACCAGCTCAGCCGACATCATAGAATAAATTGAGTAAAAAGTAATTAAATATCAATATCAAGTGTCTGTCTTATCTACGTAGGTTATTGGCCCGTCCCCGTATATGTCAATATATCAATATGTTTACCCACTTAATGAAACAATTCGGAATTAAGGTGAACAGCTTCAGAACTCCTATTAAATACTCATCACACCTTTCAAGGAAAACACGTACACCGCTCCAGGTGTCCAGCTCCTCTCTTCCAACATTCCTATGGCCTTACTTGTTAATTCAAACAGAACATTTTTTTATGTTCATTTACAGAATAAAATTTGTCTTTTTTTGATTAAATTTAAAATTTTTATTTCTCTTAATAAAAGTTACACATTCAAAAATTTTCTTAAACATTTGTTTATATAAAAATTATACAAATCTTGCTTCCTTTTACACAATATTGACCGACTTTGTCCACTTCACTCTTTATGTACTTATAAGATTTTTCCTTATTCCAAAGTGAGATTTTATTAACAATTTAAGTAAACAGGTTAGTTAAATATATAAAATTATTTTTTAGTTCACTTTTATAGAATTTTTTAACAAAAATTTCTTAAGTTGTATGCAATGTTTTAATAAATTATTGTTAACTAAGTATTACCTTATTTGTTAAGTATTAATTTATTCGTTCATTTAATGAATTGCTGTTAGCATATTGAATTATGAATTTTCTTATAAATTAACGGTGTTTATTTTAAACAAAAAAGTTCTCCATTTTTACCGTTGTGCACTTATTTATATTCAAGCGCAAGCTTTTATATATATATTTTTACGAACACTGATGTTTTTAACTGAGTCGACGACTTAATATAGCCTGACGTTGAAACGAAATCAGCCCTTATTTTACACTGACGGACTTCAGATTCTCTTTCTCAGACACAAACGAACGTAATTTTTGTGTCCTTACCTTCCTCTCTTTTGCAAACATCAGGTGGACAATCGTATGAGGTTTGCAAAAGAAAGACATGTAAGCGGAGAATAGTTGGTGGCGCTCCGCCATCATAAATAAATAGGTCAATGAATTTTCATGATATAAAACAGACAAAATATCTTACCCAAAATTATATATACGCAAACGTTACATATTCCATAAGGATAGAAAAAAATCTGCTACGTCCATCTATTAAAATGTAGCATTTTTTTACCTTTTTTTGGATAAAGGTGGTGCGTATAAAAGATTCGGCACTTGTTTTACACATATTAATTAGTTACAATAAAAATTAAGTAATAGCAATTAAATCTACATTTATGAATCTGTGAAAATGCATATACATGTAAACAAACGAGAAATACTAGTCTAATCCACATAATACACAGAGAAGAAGAAAGAAATAACGTCGAACTGACTCAATGAGATCAGTACAACTAATTGAAAAATTTGGTGGCCAGACAATAACTAAATATTCTGGAAGCAGTTTACCTAATGAGGTATATAAACGTTCGGAAGAGATCTCAGAAAAGAGTCGCGTTCATAGAGACGTCAATGTGAAAGTGAAGTGTCCAATCAAATATAACTCCTAGATCGCTAATGCTTAACACATTTTCAAATCTATGCTCATTAATATGGTAGTATGTGGCAAGGAGTGTAGTTCATCAAAGTGACATTTTCTTACATTTTTTTAAACTCAATGACTTCTAGATCAGTCTGAAGTAAACAAGTCTAATCTGTTCAGTTAAACGATATGTTAATTGTATGGTCATTAACCAGCATTACGATTCGAGAATATTGAATATAGATAAACAAGAGTAGGCCTAGCTGGTTGTCCGAGGACAGTATAGACGTGACGAAACTTGCACGTGATGTGCTGAATTACAATACTACACAACAGTGAGATGAATGAATATGAATAATGTAAATTGAAAAACAGAATGTTTCATGTGAACAAACATCTGTATATAATAATTTGCTCAATTAAAAGACGGCACTACTCTAAATTTTGGAGAAAAAAACTTCTTTTAGGCTTAATAGATACCTTGTACCTTCGAGAATATATGGAAAAGATGGATTATCTAAAAGAACTTTTTTGTTTGATATATTGGACTTTTCCCCAAGTGCTCCAAAAAGGCTGTCTGCGTCAAATGAGTTTCTGCTGGGAGATTTTAGAATCATGTTTTCTTTGTTGATTTCTAACCCCTCCAATACACTAAAAGAAGTCTTTAGAAAGTATTAATGTGCATTTAAAAGCACCTCCAAACGAAATAATAATTAAGGAGTCTTATATTGAGATTAAATTATAGAAATCATTTCTAATTTTGCAAAGGACCGGCAAAGGACGGGTTGAAAAGCTCATAGTTATATCTACATTGGCTAAGTTTTATTAAAATAAAGTTCCTAGAAGGTTATGAACATTGAAATTTACCTCAACTAATAAAGCCAGCGAGTTTAACTTAACTAAGAAGAAATCATCAAGGGTGTATCCATGTTTCTTTAGTGACACCAATTTTTTATTTGACTGTGTCAGTGCGCTGATTGGAGCAATTTTCTGTTGACTCTTTAAATAGTTTTGGAAGACATGTGCAAGATGTTTAAAATTGATTTTGTAAGTTTATATTTTAACTTTTTCCTACAATAAGCAGGTGACGCGCATATTACGATATCGTAAACTTTTCCTTAGACATTAACTCTTTTTTAAACCTGATAGCTTTTAGAAGATTTTAGTTATATTATTACAAATAGTAGTTATATTTGAAAGTGCAGTTTTAAATAAAGAAAAATATAAGAAGATACCGCGCGTGTCAAATTTGACTAACGAAGAATAAACGCTCGAAGTCCTTACGTTCTGTGTAAATGGTCACGACTGCGAGCAGCAGAAAAACAAACGGATGCAATGAGCGAGGCGAATAGATTTAGTTTTCTAACTTCCGATTTCAATACAGGACAAACTCAGCTCAAAAATGTCGAAAATTAATGTATCTTCCAAAAGCATCACGACTATTCCTCTTTCGGATCCATTCCACTTATTAACTAAACATACGAACGCGTACTTTCTTCCTAAGACAGTAAATAATCTTTGCAATCTTTCTGCTGCAAATATTTGTTTATGCACAATAAACTTTTCTAAAAACAAACAGACAACTAGCAATAAAACTTTTACAATTCCCTAAGTGATGACGAAACGTAAACAAAGAGAGGGAGAAAGGGAGAGATTGTGAGAGAGGGAGAAAAAGAATTATAGAAAAAGGAAAAGAAGTTGCAAAAACAGCTCTTTAAATATGTTTCTTTTCATTAGTTTTGTGTGGGCATGTAATATATATATATTTATATATATGTGTATATATATATATATATATATATAATAACGAGACGATGAACGCAAACAAACCGTGAGAACTGTAGTTATATAGAGGGTAGATAGTAACATAAAGGTTTAGCTCCTTGCAGTTGGCAAACTTTTCCAAAATCATTCACGCAATCACTATTTGCTTGTTTGTAATGACATAAGCGATTGTTGTATTATATTTACGAACAATATAATAGATACGAACCTTCATGGATATACAACTAAACCAAATTTTTACGCATACCAAGCTAATTTATATAAGAGAAAACAACGTTTTTTTTTTCTCTCCCTTTTTTAGTAATACAAAACGAGAAAGAAATAAATGACGTAAAAAGATAGAGAAGTGAAAATGGAGCAGATACAGAGTATGCATTTGCTGTATACAATGTATGCAAATAAATTTTAAAAGTACTTTGACAGAAAAGAAACTATTATAGTGGAAAATTAAGCAGAAATTTTTCAGAGTTATATCAAATAACTGGTACAAAATAAAAAAAAAAAGGAGAAAGCAAAGAAACAAATACAAAAGTGAGAGCCGATGAATTCGTCGTAAAAGATGCTAACTATTTTTCTAATTATAGTCTTTTTAGCTGACAGATTGGGATTATTTTCAAGCAAGCTCTTTGGAAAGCTCTGTAATATTTTGTATTCTTGAATCCAGAATCTAAATAGATTGTACGCAAATGTTCTTTGCCTGTTGTAGACGTTTTTCTAGGCATGTACCGCTCATTTTCAGACTTGATTCCAAGTTTCAATTTACTGTATCAGTCTTGCGACTAAGAACTTTTCGAAAACTTCAAGGAAAATAGCAAACGAATAAATAGATCGATGTACTTGAACTTACTCAGATTTCTTACATTTGTTACACATAACCACATGTTTGTGTGCACGAATTGTAAATTTAAACTTATTGTAAACATATTGGTTAAGAATAGGAACTTGATAAAATAATGTTCGTACAGTATATTTTTTATTTTGCTACTAAAAATTCAGCTCAGAATTCGCATTTATATCATACAAAATTTTGCACATTCTGCGTTAAGGTACCAGATATTAAGTCAGTATATTAACGTGTAACATTGTAACGTTGTGTTACACTCAAGATATGTACGCTAGTAATGATATATGAATAAGACTGTAGATGTACTCTCTTCTTTACATATGACGGACCGCAGTGTTAAAGAATTCATTATGCATATGCAAAACTTTTGATTCTAATCCTATACATACCAGCTTGTCGAAAAAATATTGAACCTAATAAGACCTAAGAAGACCAAAGGTGTGTATATATAATTATAAATGGAACCTTTCAGAAAATGTAAGATTTTAATTTCCTAAAGGAATCATATTTCTATATACGATATGAATCTGCTCCTTTAAATTAATTTTTCCCTTATTTTTTGTTTAATAGTTTCGTTTTTTTCCTCTGCGATAAATCATATGTATGTTTTGTAAAACTTGTGAAACGAAAATCTAAATGATATAAACAAGCTTAATCTCCCATTGTGTGTCAATACGCTTGTGACAGATAAAATGTTGAAGCCTTTTAATAGCTTTAGTTCACTATTGAAGTTTTTTTAAAGTAATCTTAGTTGACAACATTTTTTCAAATTAGATTTCGTGAAGTTCGACACATGATACAAATTATTAAACTACACAAAATGATTAAATATTTATGATATTTTCTGTGATCCTTGAAATTAAAAAAAATTCATAGTCAGATGTGACTTATTCGATTCAGTTTTTGGCACCACTCAAGAAAATTTAGGCTACTCGAGACTACCCGATTTCGAGTCGAGCAAGTACTTAACGTTAATCAATATATGACAAATGTAAAAGGGTAGATAATTTGCATATTCCACTTGATAAAGAAGATGAATATAAACAGAAGCTAAACTTATTCCTTGAACTATATTCGACGAAAAGTTAAACCAAATTCTTATTGAAATATTAAAAACAAAATTAAAAATAAAAATTAGTTTTGTAATGATCAAAATAGAACCGCCAACGCCTTCGTCGAAGTTAAAGACTGACAAAAGCAATGCAGCAGAATTGCCATTTATCGGCCATCTTATGATTTGTATCAATTTTACGCCATAGGTTTTACAAAAGCTATTCGCCTTCGCCATGCTCGTTCAAAATATAAGCCGAGATGACAGATCATTAAAAATTATGATTTAAAAAGAGGAAGGCTTACACAGACAAAGTGAAAGATTACATCCAAATTCTGGAAGGTAACGTAGCATAGCGTCAAACACTTACCAAAAGATACTTTCTGAAGAGGCTTCAGCCGCTTCTCTCATTTAGAAAATTCCCCGTACAATATGAATAAAGCATGCGCATATGAAAAAATACAATATTTGTCAATGTACAGCGGTATTAGCGGGTAATGGGAATTATTCTCACACCCGCTCAAACTCTAGTAAGTATTTGAGCGATATTTACTACAGGATGTATTTTACCAGTAATTTTTCTAATATTTTTATTTATAATATTTCAGGGCCAGTATCGATCACTTTTCTTCATATGAAGAATCCACTTTCGAATAAATTGCAGATCTATCCAAATATGATAAGTTGAGATCTTTAAAATTTTAAGTGCCATATACATAGAATAGGGCTCATGCACTTCCTTGAAATTCTTTTTGTTTTTGCTCTGTTAATGGTGAAAATACTCTAGAAACATCATTCATCAAAGATTTATTTAAGTGGTAAGTAGATATCACAGTCAACGCATATTTGTCTCCTCCAAGACGCAAAACAGTGTTCAATTTCAATATTTGTGTGACAATCAGACAGTTCCATGTGCTTGTATACTATGAGGGACATGCATGTAATTACTAACCAATTTACAGTGGTGTTGGTTGATGAAAATGATCATTTGTCATTTTTACGTGTAATTTATGTTGTAAGTAAGCATACGATTTTTGTCAGCACAATTCCATTTTCACAAGATGCGCTTTAAAGTAAACAAGGATTTTTTTAAATAACAAATTCTAGAGGCGCCATCTATTATCATCTGCCTGGGTTTGCAAGGAACATTTTAGACTGTCGCCCTCCCAAGGGCGCATGAGGCAGCTTTTACATGTCTGCTTGCCACAGAACGTCATCGACGAAAATATCTTTTCATCTGAGAACGCCATCAATATGTAGCGCCATTAGAACGTGCTATTTTGAAAAGGTGCCGTTTATTTTGTAATACAATTGATGTTAGATGAACTTGCCTAACTAAAATACATCGTATGTGTATTACAGGGGCTTGTTGAACTAAAATACGTGCTAGACGAGGCTACCCTACGATCGCTTCGTTATATAATTCACTTTCATCAATATGTTTTTCTTTGACGCACTCTTTCTCTCCTATTCTCTATTTCTTTACACTTTTTACTTTCTCTCTTTCCATTCTGTTGTATTGAAGCAGCTGTTTGCGTCGCAGCAACGATGTAATGCAGTCACTTTGCAAACAACTGTTAATTCAACTCGCAATCACACTTGGCACTAAATTTTAACGTAACGGTTTCTCATCATAATACACAACACAATACGCTTTTAGTTCCTCTTCCAGCTGTTAATGCACACACTCGACTGCAAATTGCACCGTTTTGTGTTGCTCGCAAAGGCAGGCTCATTTTTCTGTATTTGAAGGGGTTCTACTGAGCTTTCGCTGTTTTTTAAATATAAGAATTTTTTTTTTCCTCTATATGCACTGCATGTTCGAAACACAGTTTACTTGGCCTTAAATAAAAATCAATCAAAAATATTTTTCAGCATTTGCAATAAATATATTCGATTGTATTATAACTCTTTTTATTTATCCATTTATTTATTGCGATTTCCTTTCGCTTGTCTTTTTTTTGTCGCCATATGCATGATTTTGTGTTCATGCTTGACCGTTTGTTTATTTACAATTTTTGTGTTTTCGAAAGGATTTCCCGTTGCTTTTCTATTCACAATTTGCCCCTCTACCGGTACAAATTAAAACCAACGCAGACACGTATGAATATTTACGTTTAAACATGAAATATTGTTGCAACTCGTTAATTTCGATTATGTCTGTGCTTTTACATGCTTACGCTTCGATATTTCGTAAAAACTTTCTGTTTAGGGAAACTGTTAAACAGAATAATTTGTTATGATGACACAAAATAGCTAAACTGGAGACGAATTGAAGGAGGTAAACAGAGTGCAGCATATTCTCAATTGGAACTGTTTCTTCCACTTTTTTTATGTTTATCTACATAATTGTAGTATGTAGTATGTAATATGTAGTATGTAGTAATGCTATCGCATAAGTGCATAGTTGTGTTATTTTCTTGTTCGACTTAGATTTGCCAACGAACATTTCTGTGTCCTTTCTACAAGTCCTTTAATTGGAACAAGTTGTATATCTTGCTTAACTCATTTTGCGGTAGTTTAGATTTTTTACTTTAAAGATTTCTAGAGATTTAAAGATTTATTGTCTCTATATATAATTCCAATTGTCTATAAATGTTGACATAACTTTGCATTGAATTATTTTAGATGACACATTTATAATTCTCAAGTGAAAGTATTCTAACTTTTAATTGTTTTGCGTTTGTTTTCCTCGTTTGTATACACTTTTTAGTCTTGCCTGCGCATATAGCAAAACATCTTCCTTTTTAAACATTCACTTTTCATCTTTTATGTAAAGCTCTGCTTTCAATGCTAACAGAGCTTATGATTTTATTACCTGATGCAATTATGTCGTATAGAAAGAGTACCCGTCGGCAGATGTTGCTGTTAACAAACATGAACATGCACATACACTTTGAATGCGTAAAGTAATCGAATATTTAAGAAAAGACTTTATTTAAAAAAAGGCAAAAACTCGAAACTATATATATATGCAATCGAGACTACGGAACATTAATGGCAATGACATAACTGCAATTTATTACCGAAGTGCTAGACACTCTCAAGCTTGGCAAAAGGGAAGCAACTTTAATCACATTACAACAAATGAAAAAATTACTAAATATTGCTGTCAAGGTAGTCAAGGCTATGGATATGTGCATGGTAAATGGAAGATGACAAAGCATATTACAATTTCGTGGATAATCCTCACACCGAAATGATCCTACGTCGAACACGTATTTATTCGATAACAGTTCTTCTTGACAAGCGAGGACGTTAGCGAAGCTGGGCATTAACGTCGTTTGCCTCTGGGTTCTACATTGCACAATAAAAGTGACATTTTATTTTATTATCTCAATTGTTGTTTTTTTTCTTCGCAAGCCATAAAAAATATTGAGTGTTGTTATCTACTACGACCTTTTTTCGAGGTATTTATATTTTTTGTTTAGGGTCGCAAAACAAAGAATCACTAATGTTTGTGAAGGACATAACCGAACTTTCTGTCTGGTCTTGCGGAAACTAAAGTAAATGAACGATCTATATTGTTGTCTGCACCGTAAATTCACGCGTTTGTTGTTATGACACAAGTAAGTTTTCGCCGTTGTTAAAATTTTTACATGTAAAACGTGATATCGTAAGTTTGGTTACCCGATAACAAAATAATGTTGAAGTATTAGTGACTGCATATCAGCACTCCGTAATTTTTTTCGTGTGAGAATGTCAGGTTTTATGCCGAATAAGCATCATTTGCGGAAAATTTTGGCTTTTTTTTCTTAATTCTAAAGATAGTGTCGCTAAATCTTTATGAGCGATGAGCAGTGGTTATGTTGGGATATCCAAAGCATATATAAGCGTGATGCAAACTGGCGAACCGTTAACATCGATGGTAAAGCTGAATATCCATGACAGCCCTACATACGGAGTCAGGTAGGTGTGGTGTATTAGGAAATGGAAGAATATGAAACTATCACCGACGACCGCTGCCTGATGCAATTTGACATGATATTGTGAGTTTTCAGCACAACGAAATCCAACCCCATATGCCAATATACGCCCATAAACTACCAGACAGTTGGAATGTGGTACCCTTTCCGCTGTTATCAGTTAACATTATTCATTCTTACAGTTACTGGTTATAATCGATTACTTATTGTGTGGCCGAGTGGGGCCTCCATTTTTACAACAGTACCGAACAAGTGACCCTTTTTTTGCACAGCCTCAAAAGACCAGTTGCCTTTTCCTTACGACATTCATATTTGTCTAAAAGAGAAAAGAAATACCAGCTAGTGAAGGACAATACTTTGAATAAAATGTAATGTACCGTTTTTTCACAATAAATTCCCTACTTTTTATGAAAACTGCCGGAAATTTATAGTATTATACTTGTTAATATTTTTTTATTCCTTTTCCTGCTCGAAGCATACATTTTGTATTAAAGTAAAGAGTTTTTTTTTCATGATTCATTATCTAAGCAATCTGTGGAAGCGAAGTAAATATTTAAGTCAAAGATAACTTTTTATGCGTTGGTTGTAGTTTAATTTCTTTTTTCGATGTTGTATGTTCGTTTTGGAACAAGTTTCGAAAATTCAATTTTCAAGTCACTTTTATATGAATAAACATAGAAACATAGAGCGTTGAAGATTTTAGTATGTAAGAACAATTGCATTAAATTGCCGAATAGTATGATATTGGTCCCGCCGTAGCGCTCATAATAGTTTTTAAGTTGTTTTATATGTGAGTCGATCGTGTCCAGTATTTCACAGGGAACCATGGAAACTTCATCAATGAGTAGGAATGATATTTTAATCCACAGGTCGCAATATTGCAAATACTTTGACGAAGTTTGGTGTATTAACGGACACTATTGGAAATGGACTCACTCAGACCTCTTTTATGACAACTCCCCATATAATGTCTCATTTGAAAAAGCTATGTATACAAAAGCAATTACAATTTCTAATGTTTCTCGACAAAAAACGGTGAAGACTAATATTTTGACATGTCAAATAAATGTACAAAATTTGGATCGGGTGATAACATTTTATGAACCTACTTCCATATAACCGTTTCTATGAAAAGTAAGCTTTTATGTAGCAATAAGTTATAATTTTTAATAATCTATGACGTAAATGAGTCTCGAATAGTAAATTGACATAAAAACGAACCGTATCAAATTTTCGGGCCCCACCCCATCTAAGTATTCTCATGAAAAGTAAGTTTTTATATGGCAACAAAGCCTAATTTTTAGTCTTTTATGGCAGAAGTAATTGAAGAATAAGAAGATATTTGAGCAAAAGATTAAATTCGCTAAATTTTTATCACAGCAGTTTACAATTTAGGCCCGCTTCTCTATAAGGGCTCCAAAGCAAAGTATGCCTTCAGACGAGAACATGTAGAGTTTTTGGTAGTTTACGACGAAAGTAGCTGAGGAATTGTATTCGGCAAAGATCTATAGAATATTTAATGGTCGGCCATATCTGACTATAATGTTTTCACTTGTTTTACATTTCCTGTAATTTCCCTAAAATTTTTATATATTATGAACTATATTATTATCTTTAAAATCTAATTTATTGTAAAATAATAATATAATCTGTTTTGGCCTTGCATTTTTTCGACTTTCTTTTTATAAACTGTTACGTTTCTAACAACTATGAACGTCGGTATTGTTTTTGTTGTATTTACAACCACCATCTTACTTTCGATGAGACTCTTAAACACGCTCTGTGTTCTGTTAAGTATTACTTACAGAACGATTTACATTTCTTTTTAGCTCCCAGTATGGATGTTTTACAGTAACATTTTGTTTGTTTTTTTATAGCGTGTGTGGGTTGTTTTTGTGTAATCACGTACATGGTTAATAAGGGTATATTTGTTCAAGAAGCTAACGCTTCAAGCTAAACATCACTTAGTCTCATTCTGTTTCCTTTGTTAACTTTATCATCAGTGTCATCTTTGGCATTGTTGCCGGTTTCGTAATTCGCCCATTATTGTTTTACTTGTAATATTTTTATGCTCAACGACATAGCACGTGAATACATTAAACTCTTGTTGGTAAAATTTTAGAGATATGCGGCCGTGCAAACTGATACTTAAACGCAATAGCCTAGATAGTGGATAATAGACTTACTGCAAACAGCCGTTTATTTAAGATAAATAAGAGTAAATTATGCTGTCATGCCCATTTTTACACCTTATACCAATCGTGATACAGGATATATTAAGTTTCTGCGGATATATTTAACACACAGGAGGATTTAGAATAGGCCCAATATGTATTATACCGATCAAGATCAGATTCATTTTCTGTATTGATTTAATAAATCGGATCTTTTCGGCCACTCCTCTCAATACAACGCTCTAGTTTGAAAAAGTGATTATATGAGAAACATTTTCAATTTTCAAAGTTTCTCGACAAAAATAACTACTTGTACTTCAGTATACGAAATTGGAATAAAAATTCTAAATCGGGTGAGACAAATTCTTAGAAAAGTATTATTATTATTATTATTATATTCTGTACTAATGAAATTAATTCTTAGACTAGAGATGAGAGCACTAGCAGTTTAGGCTATCGGCTTTGTTGGTGTTTTTTAATTTATGAAAAAATTCTACCGCAACGAGATTTGAACCGGCTACTAAAAAAAAAATTAGAAAAGTAAAGCTTTACGTAGCAACAAAATATAAATTTTGATAAATCTTGTTGCATTTTATCAGGAAACTAAATGAAGAAATAGTGTAGGTAGTTAGTGGCCGGCCTTGCTCGACTATAATGTTTTTACTTATTAAATTTGATTTATAGACATGAAACAGAAACACACGTGTCGACTTTCAGCTTTCTAGGTCAATTTTTGAGAACGTAGGCTTTCAAATGATCGATCACAGACGTGCGATTAATTAAATGGACACCATTAGGCCGATTCAGAAATTTATGATTATGTTAAGTTATAAATACCAAGTCAACCTTTCATTAGAAATGACCAACAATTTATAGTCAGGACTTTCCTTACGTTGTCAATTAAGCTAAATAAACAAATGAATAAATAAAGTTTTGTCTCTTTAAAAAGCTGATAACTGTTTACTGAAAACTGAGTTGTTCCTATGATATTGAAGATATTAATGAAAATTGAGTTGGTCAGTTCAGTATTCTTTTAGAAAAATATTGAAAACCGAGTTGATCAGTCTTAATATTACAGTTTAGTACGATCAACATTTGTTATTTTGTTAGAATGGTCCTTGTTTGTTAGAGTGATCCTTAACTGATATCTAAATATCAAATCACTGTTTTGACCGTATACCACAACTCTCGCGGATACGAGCACGTCAATGTAGGTAAGCCATTGCATATAAACTATAGAACTATATCAGAAGTGTAACACGGGTGCGATCGCTTAATTAAATATACCACAAAACTAATAGACCTAAGAGACAAAACAATATAGAAAAGTTATTACATATGTCAAGTTAACAAATCTGACCAAAAATGTGTTTTTGAAAGTAGTAGCATTCAGACAATGTTACAAAGGGATATACTATATGGTGAATTCATTAATATCAGATGCTTGTGGATATATTATGCGAATATATTTATTAATCAAAATATTTTCAATCATTTTGTGCAACATTTTCTCATCTTTCTGGTAGCATGGCGATTGTCATGCAAGAAAATAACTTTGCGCCTCTTGATCGCTATTGCAAGTTTTTTTGAAATAATAATAATACACTACACCTTGCTGATCCGCCCATATGCACAACAAAAGGTTGTGGTTATGAATATTTCTATTCGATGTCGATGTGGATCGCTCTACTGGAGTAATTCATGACTTGCGACTTGGGATTTTCGTAGTAGATCCATTTCGCCAGCCACAGTACGTCACAGAAAACTTTTCTTTTTTGCCTGCCAAGCAATGAAATCGCGATATTGAAACGGTTCGAAATGGAATTTTCAGTCAATTCTTGTGATATCCATTTGTCTTCCTTTTGAATAAATAGTGATTTAACATCGGCACTTTGCGCTAAATTTGGATCAAGTGAATTTATTTTTCGAAGCCCTTTTTATGTAAAGAATCTCACGAAAAGTGAAGAATGTTCAAGAACTATGAATTTTTTTGCAAGAAAATTAATTTTAGTAAATTTGTATCGCCCCTCTTCCACATAAAGACTATTATAAAAAATAACTCTTTACTTGGCAACACCGTATATGTTTTAATATTGTACAACGACGGTGGATCAAAACGTGCATTAAGCAAACCGTCGAACTTGTCCGGCTAAATCATTTCAACTTGTTTTTGTCTCTTTCATTACTTGTGAGAGTGTAAGTTACTTGAAAGCATGCAAAACACCATTCATACGCCACACATGATGTTATTTATCTACTTTTGTACAATTATTTTTATTTGTTTTATTTTGTTGCTGAAATAAACACACACGCGCACATGCACTCACGGAGAGAAGACAACCATCACCGATAAGAACGGCAATTTGTAATGTTTATTTGTATATATATAACAACGAACACCAAAGGCACATATATAAACAAACAAATTGCAAATATTTTGCAATTTGGAATTTAATAAAGAGTAAACATACAGCCGTACAGTAATATAATGTATATTAATATCCAAGTAGAATCCTGCCGATAGTTTGTTAGTAAGCAAATAGTATAAAGAAAAAGTCTTATCCATATATACATACATAAATTTGGGTATTGTTGTACTCTTTTAATTTTGAATATTTAAAACTTTAGTGTTTTAGGGTAATCCTCATCCTTATACTTATAAGGAAGAGATATGATTGTACGACTATGTTCGTTTTCCCGTTTGAACAATCCAGAAACAAAAATCCGAGACAAATAAAATAAAATATTCTTTATTAGCGTAAAATTCTTGTTCAATATAGTTCTATCTGTTTAGCCAATTAACTATTCCTCTCTGTGAACTTCTGTCGGAAAGAAAAATGTTAATTTGTTCTTTTTCATTTATTTATTCCTTCATTCTTAATTGAGAGACATGGAACAGGTCCGCAGACAATCATAAGGTAGTATCCGTAACAGATGTAAGTATAGAAATTAGAAGAACCAATATTGCTTAAAACATCAATGGAACGGGAAACAACTCCAAATTGCGAACAGCAAAAGGTATTGAACTCGGAATTGATACAGATATTTCCAAAGCAATCTAAATAATTAGCGTAAGAGAGTTTCTGGTTAATCAACTACCACATTCATCAATAAGTAACTAAAATCCTTTACAATTTTTGTGTGTTGGTTTGGTTTCTTTTTATGATTTTTTTTTTCTTCTCTTGTTTAAACATATTTTCTAATCTCCCCAAATACCATTAGAATTAGATAGCACCGTGCACACAAAAATGAGATTGCATTTGCAGAATTCGTGTCATTTAAATAGTGGCGTTGGATTCATTGTTGTAGCAATAAGTTGAGTAAACGCGCAAAATGAATTAAGTCTTATTTATTTCATTGTTTTCCTGTTGGAAATGATGTTGCTTTTCAGAAACAATGAAATTAACGAGTAAAGAAACAGCACAAGTAAGTGAACTGCTCCACATTTGGTTAAAAAGGAAAGAGGTTAGAATTTTGAATATAATTATTAGGCTGGTTAACTCTGAAGCTTCTATTCAGTTTCTCATAAAGTAGATGAAAATGACATGAAGGGAACTGACAATTAAATAATACAAAGTGTGCTATAGTAGTATGTTTGAGCAGCATAAACAGTGCAACCGAAACCGCAATCTGAAATATCGGTTTGTCTGTTTTGTACATTCTTTTATTTGTTGTGTGGCTTCTTTGATTGCAAAGTGGAACTTAGTTTTAAATTTGAGTCCATAATTTCCTTAAGTTTCAGTGGCGAGCAGCGCATGGCAGTTCAGTGCTGCTAACGAAGAATTTT
The DNA here is from genome assembly GCA_000671755.1 of Glossina brevipalpis. Taxonomy (NCBI): domain Eukaryota; kingdom Metazoa; phylum Arthropoda; class Insecta; order Diptera; family Glossinidae; genus Glossina; species Glossina brevipalpis. The sequence goes on from JFJS01016104.1 coordinate 30,305, forward strand.
GTATTGAGTCGTCAGAGGTCATTATTCTGAAAAATCACTCTGCAACTTTTTTTCGTATATTATCAGCGTTTTTCGACTCAGTTGTATAATTATACCCACTAGCACAGATTGGATATATTTTCACTTAACAGCTTCTTTGCCAGCTTACTGCAACATGTATATCACCGCTGCTTTTTGGATTTTTTGCTGATGCAGTAGATATCACTATAAAAATGACCGAAAATGAAAACAGTGCTCACGCCCTTCCAATTTTAGGGTCAATAAGAAATCTTATAAGACCCAGAAAAATGTATAACAACTACTAAGAAACTTCAGAAGCTAAATGATGTTTATAGTCATGAGGAGTATCAAATATCCACATAGGTATGTCCGCCCAACCGTCCATCTGCATATTTGCGTCATGTCCAAGATAAATATTCTACTGATCGCAAAAATAAAAATATTAAGTTCAAATTTAGCAAAAGTATTGAAAGTTCTTGCACGCAATGCAACGTAAATGACATCTCTTCCTTCCGTATTTTCTACTTACTCGAAAAAATGCGCAATAAAAATTACCTTCCGTATTCCTTGAATATGAGAAGAAACTCCCTTCGCTCGCCCAATCCAAAAAGCGGATATTATACCGCGTCAGTTTTTTACCCGTCATTCTTCGGCAGAGATTTTGTTCGAAGTGAAAACGAAGAGTAACGATTGCCGCATTTCGTGTTTTTTTTTTTGTATACACCTTGTGAGAATTTTTTTTCACAATTACAACTTGTTACCAACAAACGAAGTTCGGTGCAGAGAGAATGAAAAGCTAATTATTGCTGCCTTACATTAAATATAAGAAGTTGAATGCCCAGATTCTTGAATTTCGTGTACATTTGTGCGTCACGCAAAACTGAAAGGACATCGTCATTCGCTTATAACGAAAAATTACAATTCATAGAAACTACAATAGAAAAATTGGCTGTTACATTAGAAACCATGTAGATAACGTAAGATCAGTTGTTCAAAATGGCCGGTTCAAAAATTTAGATAATTTAAGCAAATAGAGGTCAAATAATAACTGAGTGTGCCGGGGTCTAACTGTTATATTTATCCGAATTTGTCCGATACACAAAAAATAGATCATCTCTTCCTCATTATCGCATTGGTCAACTGGGTCTTCAACAAATCGATAGGTACTATGCCATTTTTATTCCAAATCATAGTAGACACACCTTTTAATAAAGTTAAATATTTTATCATCGACGTCATGTCCTCCGCATATTCTTAAGATGTCCATAGAGTTAGAAGCTCCGAAAATGAAACCTCGAACGTTGGAAAAAGTTTTTGAAATTCCCAAAGTATACTTCTCCTATAAAATAATAGGTTACGTCTAGTATTAATTTTCCCAACCTATAAAATGTTAACCACTTTATATAACCATGGGCCAGAAAAATATGGCAAATTTAAACGCTAATAATATGCAGTGTTGTCTCGTATCGTGCAGTAGAGGTAATGAACAGGTATTTCCTTTGGCGGTATCAAAGTGGCAGAATCTACAGCACTTGATATTTTGTGCACGAGAATACAGAGAGATGACGTTGGATAGAACGTGTATTTGAAGTGTCGAAAAACATGGTTAAAGGCTTGTAAACTTTAAAGCCTGTAAGAAATACCTCACCCAAGTTGATATCTACTCCGCTTAAGTAATGCGCATGTGTGAGGCTTTCAGGTCTTATATGGATACCATCAGCAGTCTACAGGGTGTCAGATACTCATTGGCGACGAGAATGTGTCTAACTGCATGCTATCGCAATTGTTTTGTTTTAAAGTGTACTGTTCGTTTTTGAAACAATCTATCTGCATCAGTCGTCCCCCCTGTTTCAGATGTTTGCACTTCCAAAGAGAACGTACACAAACTCTACTTTCTCTTTCGTCTCTTCTCTAATTATAACTGTTCTACGAACACATTGTTTGCGTGTATCAAGAAAATCTCCTGCCAGGTTGGTCCAATAAACACAATGCAATCGCATTTGCCCACTGCAGGTATCATCAACTACCGCCTGTAAAAGATCGCCTTCTGTGCAGTTTGAAAAGCAAGATGAAACAAAACCAAATTGTTAAACAAGATAAATATCCAATCCAATCCAATTCTATCCAATTTTTTCTATTAAATTCATTTATTTCTGTTTTTTGTTTTTGGAACAACATAATATAAAAAACTTGTTTTTTTATTTAATCAAAGGCGGACACCGTTTTAGGTTGACTGCGTTTAGTCGACTTCGTGTTCTTTTTTCATTTTCACTGAAGTCAGAATAACAGATTCGAATTCGAATTGCAAACATTGGGGATATAGATCGATGTACACTTGAGGGAATAACATGAATAATACATTCCCCACTTGTGCAAAGTAGCACCGGGGTAGACATTATTTTTTACATTCTTTTTCATATTTAAGCTCAATTCAGAATTTCTTTCTAAATGTCTAATAGAAAACATGAAAAAATTGTTAGTCATTACTCCACAAAGTTAAATCAAATTGAATGGCATTTAATATAATCAAAGCAAACTTCCCCCACTCACACACTTATCTATGACATGTACATTTAAGCACATACTACATATGCTTATGAATGTTATGTATAAGAATATAAAAATGAAATGTATTCAACGGAGTGACTTTGTCATCTTATGAATGACGGCAGAATGAAATGAAAACTGCAAGGCTTGTCAAACCTTAGACCAAAACACATAGGAAGTTACTTGATTACATCGAATGCGAAAGAGAAAACAAAATTGAAAAGTTTCTTGGCACTTTTCAATAAGTAACGTTCGATCTCAGCTCAGAGTTGCCGTTATTTAAGTATATATTGGCAATTATAAATTTGTTTTAAATATAAAACTATTTGCACACGATGCGAAACCACACATTTAGAAATACTTATGATTTGAATCTTGTTCTTTACTTTTACCCTTCATTCTTCTTCTTTTAAGGAAGCTTAGGGACAACTCGATGTTATTGGGAAAAAGTTTAATATTAAAAACGATAGTTTTGCTTCTACTTTACAGTTTTTAAAAAGCAATTGAAATTTTGTCTATGCACATATATATAAAAATTCGTCATCATCAATGGCAAGATCCGTAACGTCATTGTCAAAGACATGGCATTTGCAGTGGCTTTGTTGGATATATCATGTAATGTAATGTTAACATTTCCGTTTGTATGCAATTGATTTCGTGGACGAGCCTAGGCGCCATTATTGTTGTAACACATGTAAGCCTTAGTATCATAGCTTGACCATTATCGTCAAACGTTTCACACCGTGATGACTTGCCTGTAATCTATAAAACGCGAGCATTTGCTTTGCCATCATTGACATTGTCGTTTTCTTATTAATTTTTTGTAGGTTTCATAAGAGCATTTACCGCTTACGTTTTTGGGTTTCGTTTTTATATTCACCACCGTAGGTGAAGGGTATATTCAACTTTGTCATTTTGTTTGTAACTCCCAGAAGGAAACTTCGGAGACCCCACAAGGTATGTATATCACTGATCAGCATCAAATTTAGAATCGATTTAAGCATGTCCGTTTGTCCTTCTGTGTAATGTCTAAAGTAAGTCTTTGCACGCAGGTCCAAATCGGTCAAAGGGTACAACCTTGAACACACTTCTGCTTTCGGAAACAAAAAAGCATTGGATTTTCGCTCATTACCAAACCATGGCAGATAGCATTATAAAACTTTTCAAAAATATTGCGTTAGTTTGTGTGCAAAAATGGAGAAGATCCACCGCACCCATTCGATATAATAGAATGTTGAAATTTAATTTTTTTTGAAAATGTTCATAACATTAAGAAAGATGCTTTTGAACCACATAAAATGTATATATTCTTGACCAGTGTGAAATTCGGAATCCACCTAGACGTATCCGTCGGTACTTCTGTCCATCTGTGTGGCTGCTTAACTATCTAGTGCCTGTGGTAAACATTCTCCTAGTCGCAAAAATAAAGATATTGGCTTCAAATTTGCCAGAAACATTGGAGGTTCTTTCGCTGCCACGCCCACCTATTACAATTTAGTTTTTCCCCGTTTTTTTAAGATAAAAGTGGTGGACATAAAAGATTCGGTACAGCCGAATGTAATTTTCTTGCTTGTTTTTAATTATATTGGTTTACTTACTCAGTTTATCACAGGCAAACATAATCACAGAGTTAATTGACATTCTCACAGGTGTAAAATAACAGAATAGAGTCGTTAGACTTCATTCTGGTTGTCGGTTTCGTTGCTGTTGTGTTTTAACAATGTATAGATTGAACCATGGACATGTGGTGGTAACAATTATCAGTGGCATGATCGCTATCAGCGTTGCGGATATGAACATCTAAACAAAAATTTTATTTGAAACTAGAACTACAGGATACGAGAAGCTGGGAGACGAATAACACGCGGCTGATTAGCGCGTTAAAATTCAAAAGAAGTCAAAAGTCAATATGATAATGTAACATATCAAGTAGAGTCCGAAAGTATAAACATAGCCCAGCGTAAATTTAGAGCCATCTTAGCTGGCAATTACTTTTGTCCTATACTTTTTCAAAAGTATAAATGTAATGTAAGTTTTCCAAAATAGCACAATTTAGTCGCTTCATCTATTAATGGCTCGCTGGATTGAAAGGTGTCTCTTTCAAATATCTTCTTTCGAACATGTGCGAAAGTGGGATATGTGGAAGACGAGTCATAACGTAACTTACAGTGTTTTTGTCGCACCGTACAAAAATGGATACCGAAAAAAGAAACAACATCTTCAGTTCAGTCAAAATTTTACAGAAGCGCTTCAGTTGCTGAAAAAAGTTTAGAGTGACAATTGTTTATCCCATAGCAGAGAGTGGAATATACACGCTTTAAGGATGGTACCGAAGGCATCTGTGATGGCCAAACTACTTAGCAGTCGGAATATTTTATAATCGAAGATGCTATTATAACCTTGCTTGAATTCGATAAGGATTCACCAAAGTTTTCGTTGAATTAAATATATCTAAAATATAAATTTATGGCGTTTTAAATACTACTTCGAAACATTTATTTACAGAAAATACAAGATTTTATCGTTCCTTTTACCAAAAATCGCATTTAAAATATCGTCGTGTATGCTTAATTTGCTTCTTTATTCGGAAAAATTCATTTGTCGATTATAGTAAAACTTCAAACTTGGCACAAACATTGGGAGTTCTAGTACGCAAGTTGAAAATGGGTTAAACATGTCAAAGGCCATAACCATAGCATAACATAAACTGGGAACACCTCTATTTTTAGGATAAAAAGAGCCGATAGCCTATGCTGCTAGTGCTCCCATCTCTCTAGTCTAAGAATTAATTTCATTAGTCTAGAGTATAATAATAATAATAATAGGAGAAAAAGAAAGGTTCCACCCAAGTTCACTTAGCTGTGCTCTGGTATCGGTACAAAATGAAAAGAATCGACCATGTCTACCCGATATTGATATTTAACATTTTTGTGAAAACGTTTGTAACAACAAGAAAGAAGGTTTAGAATTTATATATCCTTGATAAGTGCCAAGTTAGGAATCCACCTAGGCCTCCGTCGACTTGCCTGTTCATCTGTCTATCTGCTTAAGTGTGTAATGTCTGCAATAACTATTATATTTTTCCGGTCGCAAAATTTAAGATGTCTGGATGAAATTTGGCAGAAGCATTGAGACTTTGTTCACAGACGCGAGTATTGCAAATTGACCAAATCTGTCCGAGGCCGTGCTTACAGGCGTACAACAGCTCTGCTTTCCGGATGTTCTGCTTGGTACTCATACAATAGTCCAAGGTATTGCATAAAAATTTAAAAAATCTGTTGCACCTATCCGATATTATAGCGAATTTTAGTTTCTTTCGACTTCTTCTATAAGCATAGGTGGTTGCTGTACAAAATCTGGCAAAGCGGACTTGCACTTTTTTAACTTTTGTTATCTGGTGATTTGCTAAATATGGCTGCATCGACCAGAACATTTGGCAATCACCAGGTGCCAATGCAGAGAATGACCGCTTTCGGGAGAAGTCCCAGCCCAAGTTGAAAAAACTTCTCCCTTGTTTATTTTATCATGAAGCCTTGCTGCCTTGCTACCTTGCTATCTCGTCAAGAAGCAAGATGACATTTCGAGTTTCTTTGTCCATGTTCTTCAATCGTATCGCTTAGTGTTTATTTGGGCTTCATATCGTTCAGATGTATTTAGCTTTGTAAGAGATGTGGGTAATTTTCCTAGATCAGTCCTTGATTTTGCCGTTTAGAATTGCCGTACAGAATCTATTTTTCATCAACTTGATCATTTCAATAGATTTGGCCTCTTTTTTCGAGTGTAAAATAGAATAACATCAAATGCCGTAAATAACATCCATCTTTTAACATTTTAATACACATTACATGAAAGCCTGTAGATAGTATAATTATTATTATTATAATTATTATTATTATAATTATTATTATTACTGTTGTTGCTGTTATGTATAAAAAGGGAAAAGATTATTCAGAGCATCTTTCACCAAAACAACCCTAGTGCGATTAGATTTATTCAATAATAGTTAGAGATTATTATAATTAGACAAACCTTATACATGTACAGTAGGTAACCTTTCTGGACTTTCAAATGTGGAACATCACTTCATGAAACGCAAAGTATCACATACGTAAGCCAAAATAGAACAGGATTGTTCTGTTTTAGTTGGTTTGCGATGGTTTTGAACTTTTAATACGCCAAGCTATTCGTTTCCACACAAAAATGCATTTGCAGCTACACACGTATATATCTATCTCAGCTTGAAGATAGAAACGTTGTTTTTGTTCCTTACAGACAAACAATAATATAAAAATCCGGTAATGTGGTGTTGAATAAAATGTTATGGTCTACTGCAGACAAATGCAGAAACCAAAACAACTTTCTATTGTGTTTAAGCAATAGCTTTACCAGCACTTGCAGCAGCAACAATTGATACCAAACTACACTAAAATGAACTAAACTGAATCCCAACTTTCATAATCCAATAGTTTTTTTATACTAGTTTCCCCCATTGTAGTTAAAAGAAATGAAAACAAAACGACGACATGAATAATAGGCAACGTCAGAAGACACAACATCATATATGTAAAATGTTTTAAACAGTTTCCTCTCACAGAAACCAAATTAAAAAATACCTTGCTGGTTGATGTTGCTTAAACTAACAAATAA
>JFJS01016105.1:0-35173 GCA_000671755.1 Glossina brevipalpis
TCCAGAGGTACGTAAACTCAACAATTCATCGATAATAAATGAACGTTGTTTAGATTTGGCAAGGAAAAGCAAAGACAGCGTCAAAGTAACTGCATTAGACGCTAATTGATGCGTTTGCAAAAAGGCCAACGTTTCTGAGAAATCTTTGAAAAGTGGATGTCTTTACAAAACGCAAACCCTAATAGCAAACTTAAGTGAATTTGCTGTGATGAATAATTTGGACATTGAAGATTTGGTAAAAGAAGGTGAACGCTTGCAAACTTGTCCTTATTATGCTGTACGCTCCAAGGTGCCAGTAGCTCAAATAGTAATGTTGCCTTATCAATTACTCCTACATCAGAAGTCTCGTCAACAAATGGGCATAAATTTAAAAGGCAACATCGTAATAATTGACGAAGCCCATAATCTACTGGACACAATAGCTCAAATACATAGTTGCGAGATCAATTTGCAACAACTTGCAATAGTTCAACAACAAATGCAATCATATAAATTACGGTTTGCAAAGAAGTTTAGTTCTGCGAATCTGTTATACATCAACCAACTGCTCTTCATTATCAAAAGACTTATAAAATTGCTGGAACCATCAAATCCTGCTGTTTCTAAAAATAGTTATCGTATGATACGCACGTATGAATTAATGTCGGAAGGAGATTTTTTTAATATCGATTTGTATCAGCTATTGCAGTTTTGTGACCGCGCAAGTTTAGCCCAGAAATTACAAGGATTTGTCAATAAAATTCAAGAAACTCCACAACCTAAAGAAAATCAATTGCCTGAAAGCTCCACGTTAGATATCTTAAAGAAGTTAGAAAAAAAACAGGTACTTGAGCAGAATAAGAAGACTTCAAGAATATATAAAACCACTAAAGAAGACGAATTACCCAAAACCAAAGTAACACTGAAAGCAGAAAACATTACTACTCCGTTCCCCATAAGATTTTTGATGACCTTTCTGGAAGCACTTATGGAAAAAGCCGAAGATGGCCGCATTTTAATTAATATTGAAGATGAATTGTCTAATGATTTTCGCAGTCAGTCTAGTTTCAAATACATTCTTCTGAATCCTGGTGCTCATTTCGATGATATTGTTAAGGAAGCGAGGGCTGTAAGTTTTCCAATTGCCTTTGAACTGAAACATGTTTTATAAATTTTTTTCTTTAACAGATTATTATTGCTGGGGGTACTATGCAACCGACCTTCGAACTTACCCAACAATTGTTCCATATTTGTCCAGAACGTGTAAAATTACGTTTCTATGACCATGTGGTACCAAGTGATGCGTTACTACCTTTTGTAATTACTAAAGGACCAAACGGTAATAACTTGCTGTTCAATTATTCTCAAAGAGCTAAGGTGGAAGCGGTATGTATATCCAGTAATTGAAAAATGTTAATATATTGATATATTTTTGCACTTTTCACTGAAGGATAATGTAAACTAAATTGTTTCTGTGTAGTAATAACGATTCGGGTTAATCTAAGAATGTGCGTCTGTCGTAAAAATTCAGGAATAAAAGTTTTCCCCATATACATCCAATATTATCTACAGCGCATAAGTCGAGTTTTTCACAATAGAAAGTCTTAGATTCGCGTAACTTTGGTAACATTAAGCAATACTCTAGTGCGTGTGAAAAATTATATAATTAAAAAAAAAACAATATATGAGGTTTAGTCCCAAGGAAAGACCAAGTAAAAGTTTACTTTCTGTAGGAAGGATTATATTTTACGAACCAGTTTAAAATACTGAAATACTAACGTTTGATTTTTGTGGCGAAATTTTGAAAATTGCAATTGTTATACTCAACACCACTTTTCCTACAAGCCTTTTATAACCACGCTGGCCAAATTGGATTAATACTTAAGAAGAAAAAGCTATATGAAAGTTGAATGCTGCAATCAATGCCTAGCAAGCAAGTTACGATTCAGTAATAAATATTGATTTTTAACGGTTTTTGCAAACGGTTATTCAAGAAGTTTATTGCAGAAACAATCCTGGTGTGGCATTACTACGGCTAAAACATTTTACAATTTTCATACCTACCACCGAAGGGGAGTGGTGTATTAATTTTGTCATTTTGTTTGTGAGTCCAACAGGAAATATCAGACACGCCACAAAGTATTTATACCGTATCAGCATCAAATTTGGAATCGATTTAAGCATGTCCGTATGTCTGTTTGTGTAATATCTGTAGTAAACACTCTCCTGGCCGCAAAAATGAAGATATTGGCTTCAATTTTTGCAGAAACATTGGAAGTTCTTCCATATACGTTGCTATATTAAATGGGCCAAATCGATCACGACTACAGTATAAGGTGAAAGCACGTCTGTTTTCTGGTCTTCTGATATTCCATGGCTGGTTGTTTTCCACGGTGTTCCATAAAAAAAGCAAAAATCTGCTACGTCCATCCATTAAAATTTAGTTTTTTCGCCTTTTTTAAGATAAAAGTGATGGGTATAAAAGATTCAGCGTAGCCAAATATAATTTTATTCCTTGTTATATTTTGGTTTGAGTTTTGCTTTCTTTTCTTTCTTAGCTTTCGGATGTATCAACTATACTGGAAAATCTTTGTAATGTAGTACCGGCTGGTTTAGTATGCTTTCTGCCCTCATAACATTATTTGGACATGATTTACAATCATTTACAAAAGTGTGGTGCTTTAGAACGCATCTCCAAAAAGAAAAGTATCTTTAAAGAATCTCGAAACTCAACAAATAAAGAGAATTGCAGTGTAGAACAGCTATTAGACAATTATGCAAGATCTATAAAACTTCGGCAGGAAGGCGCTTTACTATTGAGCGTTGTGGGTGGCAAGCTGAGTGAGGGTTTAAATTTTACTGATGACTTGGGACGTGGTGTTATAGTAGTTGGATTACCTTATCCAAATCGCCAGGCTCCCGAAATGCAAGAACGCCTAAGATATCTGGACACTACTTTGGGTTCTGGTTTGGGTAAAGAATATTACGAAAATCTTTGCATGAAAGCTGTAAATCAATGCATAGGACGCGCCGTAAGACATATTGGTGACTATGCTTGTGTTTACCTCATGGATGAGCGTTACGCTAATCAGAATATTAAAAAAAAATTGCCACAATGGATAGCGCGTCATATACAAGTAACAACAAGCTACGGTCAAGTGCAAGTGGGAACTGTAAATTTTTTTAAAACAAAAAAAAAGAAAAAATGAAGTCTCACAAGAATTGATTGCTTAGACTTGCTATTCGAATTTTTTGAAGTGTATTTTTTCCATAAAGTATTACTTGTATATTTTTAGTGTAATCGTCAGCATTTTGCATAATTTTATTACACATTATTTCGTGTTCGAATTTTTTGAAACTTCGGTTATCTAAATGTTTTGATTGATCTTTCGTGTTTCGCGTTGCAGGGTGAGTTTTGATTCTACGCTATCACATGGTGGTACATGCCACGAAACGGAAAATGAAAAGAAGAAATAAAGGCTATCTAATTCAAATTTAAAAATTTTATTTACAAATCATAGTATTTTAAATGTTTATTTGTATTAAACGATTTCTAATAGTTTTGGTCGCCCGTAGACTAAACCCAGTGAAATGCAGTATTTTATTTATTTTATGATGTAAATGCATTTTCATTTATTACACCATAAACATTCATTGCTTGAGTCTTTTTGTAATGAAAGGCATGTTAATACTTTATAAGTATCCTTTAAATGTACAACAATAAATATTCATAACTACATTATTATTCATAATATGAACATTTTTCATTTCCCAATACTTGAAATTGAAATGCAGTGTGTGTAAAGGATTGACATATGTGACATTTTGTTAAGGCATCAAGAGTTGTCGCACGCGCATAAAAAGTTTGTATAGTACCGTTTTGACAATTCGACAATTTTCGTTTTTCTTTTTGCTTGAAAGATATTGCTACTGGTGTTGAAAAGTCAATTTATTTTGGGAATTCCAGGCGCCAAAAATGACGTTTGCGGTTCATATCGATCGCAACACCGAATTTCTTTGGCAGGAAGATGATGTTTTATGTAACCAGAAAGATATAGTCTACTATGACATAATAAAGTTTGGTGAAGCGATTAACGCTACACACTACCTAGTTGCTTGAGTAGGTCCAGCTTGCGCGCGAGGCAAGCTTTCCCGTAAGCACTCATTAACGCATTCCAGGCTTCTTTTGCTTGTGACGCTGCAGTGTGTTTACTCTACTAGTATTTATCCCGATTAAAATTTTCTTATCAACGCGATAACTTCATGATAATGGTTGTCTTTCGTAACAACATTTTAATGGTATTAATTTACTTTTTATCTGGAGGTATCATAGAGATTTGGTTGAATATATACTCATAAAAAGTTTCATACAAAATAGTGTCCCAATATTCTGACTGATAAGAATTAAGATTAATTAATGTAACGGAGACTTAAAATTTTTAAATAGAAAAACCAAATATTATACAGTTTTCAATTTTTTTTTATTTGTTATTTATCTTTTTCTCCGTTTTTCTTGTCGTCCTTATAGGTACCATGCAGTTTATCATACCAACCCATTACACCAAAATTGTAATTAAACCTGCAAAGAAATTCAAGAAAAAACTTTTTATGTTAATTATTTACTGTATTTTCTTTCTTTTTATTTGATACTCACTTAGCATGGAAACGTACGGAATTGGGTGAAAATGAAAACTGTAACCAGTATGATCGGTCATCGAATTTGAAATAGCTATTACTATAAAAAGCAAAACGTTGAGAATATGAGGTCTTATTAGAATTGTCGAAATACCAATAGGTCCCAAATTGCTGCATATATGTTCGAGTGGATGGCAATAAAGGGTAATAATAGCCACCGGAGCAGTCCACTCATGATTCTGTTTATGAATATATTTATAAATTGAACGATGACCTAATGCTCGATGAATATAATAAAATAAAATCTCCAGGACTATCATTAAAAACAAATCAATTAGAAAAGTTCTTACAGTAGGTAGCACATGTATCGGGAAAATTTAAGTTCTTAAATAAAGTTAAATAACTTAAGCATAAAATGACAGGAGTAATGATCACTTGATTGAAGAGAATCTGCTTAGTGGCCTGTAAGCAATTAAAAATTTTAATAACACTTTTTATCCATAAAACATTATAATTTTATCTTCCATAGTCTACATTTATCTACTGGTGCATTTACGCCAGGCAGTATTTTATATTTTCGTAAGAAATGGGGTTTATTGGTTAAGTCCACGAGAGTAAAAATGCCGGCATATAACCAGAAATTGATTATTAATAAAATAAATGGTATTATTATCCATATTGTAACCGGTTCATTACCTGAGAAAATTGCAAAAGAAAACTATTGCGTTTAAGGTCTTCATTAAGTCTTCTTTTTATATGTTTATACCGGCGCTATCTAAAAATGTAGTAGTAGTGTTTTGTAATAACTTCCCCCATTGGTACCAATTTTCAGATAATTTATTAATTAGCGTTGATGTTATCATACCGTATATATATATTTTTAGACTGATCAAATGGTTCGCTGATGTTACTTCTTTGCATGGGAATTAAATTAAAAATTAAATAAATTCTTATCTTCTCTAATTGTAAATACACGTAATACCGTTGTGATGACTGAAAATTCTAGACTTTTTCCTGGGCCGACTCATCGGCTTCCAGGGGTTCATTTCATTGAAATAACACATTCGATTCTTCCACTGTGCACTTCTTTATTTTTAATTAAATACAAGTATTATATAAAAAAAAAACTATTATTAAATATAAATATTAGTCTGTCCGTAAGAAGTCATACCACCCTATCCCGGACACCGGCACCTCGTTCCTTTTAACCCTTTCATTACCCGGATTGACGCGGAACAACGGAGAAACGTGCGACTTAACTCGTCGCTGTCCTGATCGTGAGAGAGCAAAACGGAAACAGCCATGCTCCCACCTTGCCCTATCTCTCGTCAGCCAGGTGGCGTTGCCACCTAGCCGATCTGTCCCCAGGGTCGCCCTCCGACCCTTCCACTGTGGATTACTGCATGTTACAGTACCCGCACAGTAAGTAGGCAGGTTGTAAATACTTGTATGTACTAAAATCCAAAGATCACCTAGTTTTGTTATTTCTACTTTTTTGTCATCAACAACTAAGTCAGAAAGATCTTCTTTTTCACCATCAAAATCATCGAGAAACCGTTGAACTTTTTCCAATTCAAATCCAGTCATTTTAAGGTCAAACTGCATATCTGCTAGCTCTTGAATTTCCACCTTCAAAAGCTCATCATCCCACTTTGCCCAATTAGCTGATTGATTTGCCAGTAATCGAAAAGCTTTGGTTTGTGGTTCATTTAAATTATCACTTAAGACCACTGGAATACTCTCCATACCGAGTTTTCTTGCTGCTTTAAGTCTTAAATGACCATCAACCACAGTTCCATCGCTTTTTGCAACTATTGGTATACGAAAGCCAAATTCCCGAATAGAAGCACACATTCTGTTGACTACATCGTCATTTTTACGTGGATTACGCTCATATTCGACCAGATTTCGAGTAGGATAGTAGTGGATTGCTAAATTCATATCTTAATAATTAAAAAGTTAATATTCAAAATATATCTGACGCTAGAGAAGGCCTGGGGTTGAACCCACCAAACCCGCCATTATGGCCGAAAGGACCCACTTTTACGGTATTTTTAATGTGTTAAAATCTTTACTAAGATTCATAACGTAGAACATTAATGCCAAAGCATCTGCTTGATTATCATCTCTAGGTGAAAAACCTTTTCCACGTATCGCTTCAATAACTTCACTCTTACTTGCATTGCCTTTGCCTGCTATAAAGCGTTTTATAGTTTTAACATTAACACCTTGGTAGGGAATATTGTTCTCTTCACACCAAGCAGACAGAACTGCGAGAAAACCGCCATAGCAATGCGCTGCATCAGTTCCTAGATGTCTTCTCACTTCCTCAAAATACACTGCAGAAATGTCTTTCAAAGAATTGAGCCAATTACGAAAATTCAAGAAGCACATGCCACCTCCGCTAAAACGGCTACCATGAAAACTTTTGCTTCCACTTTCAATTACTCCATCTGTTAGAATTGCCCAGCCCATTTGTTTGCCGAGGTCCAGTGTTAGGATTGAACTTTATATTCAGAATTTGTTTCGCTAGAGTGCTATATAATATATATTCAGGATTTGAAAAATTTTTGTCCAAAAAATCTTCTTCTTAAGCAAACTTTTTAGAAAAAACTTGGTTAAAAATCAGTAAACAGCCCTTGCATAATTATTGGTCAAGACTTTCAGATTTCTATCTTAACTATTTAAATAGTCTATTATATTATCATGGTGTGGTTAGTTTCTTATGAACATTTATCCAAATCGTAAATTTTGGGAAGATGATTTAGAAGTCCCTGTTAACCATTTACTTGATCGTTTTCACAATACAAAAATACGTCAGTCTTGGATAGATTCACTTTCTGGTAAGCAATTAAATATTATTTTTCAAAACTCCTTTAAAGATAAATTAAATGCTCAACTCTTTGATGATGAAAATTACGATAATACATCTGTACAATACAAACGTAAAGTGATTGCTAATTATTCCGATTCTCTCGTTACTTATTACTTGATTACCTGTTTTGACCGTGCAAAACTAGAAGTTACTGTCAGTGAAATTGCAAGATCTGCATTAACTACGGAACTCATGAAATCCTACCTTGTCAAAAATAATAATAAATATGATAAGAAGTCTTTGCTGTTTCTACTGTTTCATGCAGATTACAATCTTTTAAAGTCTGTCTATCACTTTGAAAAAATACAAAGAAAGAGTTTCATGTCTTTTGCCTTACAAAAAATACCAAGACGACCAAGTACTCTATTTAAGGACTTTATCTCAGAGGAAATCATACAACAAATACTGAAAGAAAATAACATTAAGAGAAATGACAGTTTCGAGAATCAACTACAAGGTTTCTTCTATCATCAGAATCGTTTATATGTGTTAATACGCAAAGCTAGCGATATAGATTTGTTGTTAAATTCAAACAAAGTCATTCATGGCCATAAGGCAGAGTGGATGATTTTGGATTTTCTACTAAATGGCACTCAGGTAGATCTTGGTGCTAGAAATATTGATCAAGCTATAGAAATAGCAAATAGCATTGCAAGTTGTTACTTTGGTTGCGAATGTATTTTTGTAGATGTGCAGGATAAAAATTTCGCGGAACAGGTGCATAAATTTATAGAAACTTGTATTAATGAATCTGATTCAAATATTCGTGTTTTTGAGTTAAAGTTTCAGTCAAATCGTTTCAATTACAGCTATACTAATATCACTTTGACTGTTGCTCCATATGATCCTATTGCACCGGAATTGCATGTTTTAAAGCCATTTGTAGGAGACATAGTTCCATTTATAGAGTCGATTAAAGTAATATTTCAAGGCAAAAAGATAGGCTTATTTTTCAAGCGAAGTGATGAGTATATAGCAATTTACTACTCTGAACATCCTCTGAATAAAAGGGAAAGAGAGGATTTTAAAGCATACATAAAACAATTTTATGGTCTTACAATCTTGCCAAGAGCAAATCTCTGATCTTCTTAACTATGGCAGCTCTTGGGTTAATCCAAATCAAAATTACATCAAAGCAGCAAGGTATTTGTCAGATCTTGAATTAATTAAGATGCAAGAGAGGTCTTACATTATTTGCTCTCGTAGACAAGATAAATTAGATTGGCCCAATATAGTTGATCCATACTGTAACAATGAGATTTTCATTGATGAGGACTTTAACGAAGCATGCGATAATATAATTTGTGAAAACTGCAACCGTGATATTTTACCTAATACCTACAAGAAGCAAAGATTTTACCGCTTAATTGTATATTTTAACCCAGAGAAATTTATGAATTGGTTTGAAGGTCAGCTAAGTGATACAAATTTTATGTGGCAAAAAATGGAAAGTGGAGTTTATCATGTTGGTGGACAAGGTAAGATTGTAAGTTTAATCATACTTGATTTTTGCACCAATCCAACATTCTTAACGATAGATAAGCTTAAAGCTAATCCAACTGTATTAATAATACTGAGAAAAAATCCATCAAACATACCTCTTGATTTGCCCATAGTAAAAATGGTTGACCTTTTCTTTCAGCATAAGACTTTAATTGAAGTATTTCAAGAAGCAGTACAAAGAGGAGTACCAGAGTTAATACCAAATACTTCAATGCAAATTTTGCATACTTCATTTAATCTAATTGAACCTCCTAAAGAGAAGGAATTACTAAAGTTGCAATTGATAGAGGGCTCACTTTGCGTAAACAATATAGAGATTCTAAATAAGAAAGCTGTAGCATGTATGAAAGTTTTTCGCATATTATTTGAACAATTTTTGAATGATTGTAAAAAAGAATTACCCCCTGAAAAACACATGTTGCTTAGCATAACTGAAATAGAAAAGCGTCTAAATCTTGATCCAGAAGCAGATCCAGAACATCACATCAGAAAACCACTAAACACAATCCAAAGAACAATAAAAACCACCTTAGCTAAAAAGTTAGGACTAAACATCGAACGTAATGATGTGATTCAAACAGTTGGTTGGCCTGGATCATCGCGTAAAGATTATGGTTACCGTATTAACCCTTTCACTGTGCTGATAAAAGTAGTTCGTTAACTGTGTTGAAGAGAAGTAAAAGATGTTATAATGGAAAAAGTAAAATTTGTGACAAGGCTTGTGATCAAGTTTTAAAGAAGCGTTCTTTGGTTAGTATTTTACCCTAAAGTCACATCTAGCTTTAAAATACAGTTTTTGTCTCATCTAAAAAAATACAAATTCTCAATTATGTAAAAGCCTAAATTTCTTTTGCTTTCTTCAATCTTTTCTACTCTGTTCGTTTGCCGACTTTTGTGTTTGAAGCACATCTACACTCAATGACCCTATACTAATATATACCGGATTTCTTACTACTTTTTCCGGGATTTTCTCAAAAAAAGTTAAAATAATTTTAAGACAGCTAAGGAATTAAAGAGCTTTAAGAACCCGCTAAACGGAACTTCTAGACACCTGAGTTGTTTCCATTTTGGAAAGAACTGTTTACTGGGATTTTAAAGAGATTACATGGGTTTTTGATAAAGATGCTACTTCCCCTATCCAAATCACTAATAACGCTATAACAATCCTCTAAAACGCTTTAAAGAACAGTGTTGCAGTAGAATCGGCTAAAATTAGCAGAGAATGTTTTGATTCCTTTCTTCTCACAGTGAAAACTCAATCTTTAATCTTCTTGAGAAAATTATCCGAAGAAACAACTTTTACACCTCGCGCTTTTTCAAATGCCTCTCTTGCTACACTAGCATTTTTACCACCATCTTTTGCCGCCTCTAAATTCTCATAATAACCCTGTGCATCTTTGATTTTTACTTCATCAATAGTTGCTTGTTCGCCAAGCATGTTGAAAATTAGCTCAATTGGTGTCATATGGTCCCTTAATGGTTGCTTCTTTAGACCCTTTAGATCTTTATGTTCTTTAGTCCTGATACCAAAAGTTGCCTGAGAGATCACATCTGTCAATATTGCATATTCCTTGCCTTCAAGATGCTTATTATTATGGTCGGATATTTTTCTGTTATCCCATTCTTTTGTGAGTTGATTTCTTACAGATATGGATTGCATTCTCCTCTGTATCCACTCTTTAGAGTATCCTTTTGCAACATAATCAGCATAGGCTCGTTTAAATGCCAGCTCTGGATTTTCATATTCTTGTAATCTTTCATACCCGACTTTTGCAAGCCAACGTTTAAACTGCTCAACCTTTTTGGAAGGAACAGACTGTAAGATACGCAATAACCCCTCAACATTTGTACAATTAGCATTCTGTTTACCACCTTTTGTTTTAATTTCAAGGGGGGTGACAAATTGTCCCCATCCTTCAGAAAGCCCTATATCTCTGCTTTTCATCTTTTTTAGGTAATCAGATGGGTTCTTACTACCTGTGAGAAAAGCTATTACCTCTGTTATTACATACCACCACTCTCCATTGTGTAATACTCTAGTTACATTGTTATTATCAAATGCAGTAGTCTCAATATCCCCTTCTTTTAAAGTTAAAGTGTCAATCATATTGAAAATATGTTTATTCTAAAAATCAAATATAAACTAAGTTGCTTTTTATTACTAATAAATAGTAGAAGTTTTGTCTCCCTTATGTATGATAAAATTGGGGGCGTAAATTTTGATCTTTGTCTCCATTTTAAGCGGCAATCAAGTTTTACGAGCTTCTGTTTCTTCTTCTATGGCAGTAGCTAGAGACTTTTTTCTTTGAGCTTCATCTACAATTTGCTGATTTCATTACTGAGAGTTTTGTAATCAATTGCTCAGAGGTTTGCAATAAAAGTTGTTGTATTTTCATAAAGTCTCCATTAACCCCTTATACTCACCATAAGTTGTTCAATCTTTTTTGAAAAATTTTCTTTGCAAAGTGTAAAAAATGTGTTAAACTTACTAGTAAGTTCACTAAAGATGCCTTTTATTTGCGTTTTAGAGGGCATTATAAGCGTTCTTTAGTGTGGCTAGTAAGTTTATACCCTAAAGTTACAGATAGCTTTAAAATGCAGCTTTTGCCTCATCTAAAAAAATTAAGAATATAAAGCTGTTTATTTTGCTTTCTTCAATCTTTTCTACCTCAAGTCTTCATCGCGCTTGCATAAAAGCCTTATTAAAGCAACTAGACCCAGCTCACTTGGAAGTTATTGAGTATTCCGGAAAATCCGGAGATCTGAATTCTTAGTTCAGCTATTAAACTCAGTAGACCAGCGTTATGCGTTTGTTAAAAAAAAGATGAGGGTTAGAGCCTCTGTTAAACTTATGGTAGAAGTAAAGCTATTGCAAAAATAATGTTTCAAAAAGTCTACTAACCATTTGTTCTTTAGGTTCAAAAAATTTTCTTTGCAATCAACAAAAAGCATGATAAACTAGTTGTAGGGTTGTTTCTAATAAATAAAAGTTGGGGGTATTAAGATGCCTCGTAATCGAGTTTTAAGCTACCCTACATGAGTAACTTAGATCTTGGTGGTATAATTGTACCCTGAAGTCATAGAATCTTTTTAAAACGCTATTATGGATCATTTGTTTTTCACTGCCTTTACTTTATATTTTTATTATAGGTTGCAACTCCATAGAAAAAGCAAAATTATGAAAGGACATCAAAAAACGTTAAGTTCTTCTCTTAACTGATATATACTATGTACTATAGCATAGTATATATTTATATATATAGATTTTTGCCATCTTGCCAACTTCCCTAAACCCGCTATAGAAGAGGACTTTACCCATGCTATCTAGTTGGCAACTTTTTGCCATCTTGCCATCTTACTATTTCTTTAAACTATTGATTTTCTTATATTTTTATCAATTTTAAGTTGGTAGAATGGCAGATTCTTCAGTTTGCCATCTTGCCAACTTACTATACTATTTTGCCATCTTGTTTTGTAGAATTATGTATCACCCAAACGTCTGGATTTTCAACTGGTAAGGTTACTCCGTTATTTGGTGAAAGATAATAATCTGGCTTTATCAGCACATGTTGATTTTCAGAAATTTTTAACTCCATGTCTTTAACACATAAATAGCCGTACTTTGATTTAGTGCTTGATACTTTATATCCAAGAGCTTCCTTAAAGAACTTTATGTGGCCAAGAGCTGCAAGATGGCTATTCCTTTCACGGATGCTACGTTCACTTCCAAGGCCTAGCTTTCCCTCAAAATACCTAGCAAAGTGTGCCGCGGTGTAAGTTTCGCCTTTATATGCTTCATTAGCAATTAACTCTAAAATTATATCACATCTTCTTAGACGTTCTAAATCCAATTTAGTATTATAGCTAGACCTTACTATTCTTTCTGAATTTAATGTATCATCAGATTGTACAAGCGCACCGTTATGCCAATAAAATGAAATCTTTTCTTCGTTAGATGCAGAATAATTTGACTTCTTACGGCAAAGTACTCGTTCATTACCAGAAGCATCAGCTTTATCTGGCTTTGACAAGTACCAACGAGATCTTACTGTATTATTCCACGCAGTTGAACCACCTGTACCTGTTTTACGTATTATTCCTGAATCAGAAGGATGAGCACATAATAATACAGCTCCTTTTATTACTTTCACTATTTTTCCACAACAACTTTGAATAAATTGTCTCACATGAGAGCGATTGTTTTCATTGCCACCAAATAAGTCTGCTGCTGTATCTAAAACTACTAGCTTTGGTTGAAACAATTTAATATCTTCAAGTAATTCTTCAAAGCAATGAGTTAATTTACCTATATCTTTGTTATCAAATATCATGAGTAGATTATCTTTCCACACTCTCGATAAAAAGCCAATATTATCATGAAAGTCACAGGATTCCATATCTAACTGATATAATCTATTTATAGCACACTGTCTTCGCCACAGCTCTTCTGTATCATCTTCACAAAATACACCATATGTCTTCATCTGCTCAATTTCCATTCCCAACCAAGATTTACCTGTGCTCGCTGCTGTCATTAGTTGTTGAGCAAGTAGAGACTTTCCCATACCACCATCACCGTAGAGAGCCGTAACACTTCCAATAGGAAGCCAATCTTTAACAATCCATTCTCTTTCTGGAGCAATATTAGCCCAAGCTCTGGTATCTATTCTCAACGATTTTTTTGAAGGAGCCTTTTTTGTACTAAGGATGAACTCTTCAACATTTACACCTTCTTTCACGCAATCAGCAGCGTCCCAACCCTTTGGTTTATCTTTAGGTATTTCCAAAATGCAAAGTTCTTCAACTCCAAGACAAGTAAGTTTCATAGCAGATTTTTCAGCGTATTTCTTACCTGGTTCATCATTATCTGGCCAAATAATAACATGTTTACCTTTGAGTGGTGTCCAATCTGTTTTATTTGGGTCTGCATTTGCTCCAGACATTGCAGTTGTGGCAGTAATACCTTGCTCTATGAGAGCATTTGCACACTTTTCCCCTTCTACAAGAAGAATTTTATCGGACTTTAAAATACCTGGAATATTATATAGTGGCCTTATCTCTGGTACACTAAAGGTGGATTTTTTGATATCAAAAGGAAGATATCTCTTTCCACTATCATCATCATAACGATATACTCTAACAAGAGCTTGGCCTTTTTCATCGTAATAATCCCAATATGCAGTTGGATTACCTGCAGTTTTGTCAGTTTTGATCTTTTTAAAATGACCAAGCCATTCAGCTATAGAGTCCATTACTTCAGTAAACTCTGTTCTAGTACTTTTTCTATGCACTTCTGCCCAAAGGTCGATAATGTCACCACCTTCTCCTGTTGCAAAATCATGCCATAGGCCAGCTTCACTGCCACTTAATTCTACTACTAGACTCTTTCCTTTATCACCTTGTACATTGCCTACATAAAACTTATCACCACGAAAAGTTCCTCTTGGTAATAGATATGAAAGGCATGATCTGATATTTAACAGAAGCTGAGCTTTAAGTTGTTCTTTTTCTACTAACGGTGCATTTTTTCGTGGAGCTGCAGTATTAAAATCACAATAGATACCCATAAAATCTCCAATATATTTAAAGTTTAGAAATTTGGTTAAGCTGTGGCTATGCAGCGTCCGTTAACCATGTTTTTGAATTTTGTTGGTATTGGTTTGCCGTTTTTAAGTTCGTACATTAATTGCAGAGTATTCCTTTCTGGCCTAAATATCATTACTCCAGATGTATATAAACTTCTTAAAACATTAGCACCACTCAATGCTTGAAATGGATTCTTTTTTAACGTGGTTGTTGACACTTTTTTGGTGTAATGTGTAACTATTACTCCAGCAGCAGAATTAGTTATAGAGCGTAGTTCATCAATACTATTTTGCAGAAAAGAGATCATACTCCTATAATCAAAAACAGAGTCTATTACTATAAGATCAACTGTTTTTACATCGAGATTTTCCGACATAATTTCCTTTATTTTTTCCACATTCAAAGTTAACTGTACTTTTTTAGTAATAACTAAGTTTTCTGTTCCTGCATCAAGGGTTTTCTTGCTGATTCTTAGCTTCTGTAAGCGCTCTCTGTATTCCATTTCATTCTGTAGATAGAATATCTTAAGTGGCTTTGCAGGTTTCATACCAAGAAATGATACTCCAGCAGCTAAATGTACTAACATGGAAAGTAGAAAATTACTTTTTCCGATTTTTGGAGTTCCACCTATAACCAAAAGACCGCTTGGAGTTAATATTTTTGGCCCTATTATATCTTTTGGCATTGGTGATTTATCATTTAAGTAGTGTCTTACAGAAAATGCTTTTTCTCCATTGTTTTGCAACGTGGAATTTTTTTTAGCGTTCAACCACTTTTTAGCAGAATCTATGTTACCTTCAACTAAAGTCCAAAGACTGAGTATGTCTCCCTTCTTTTCTTTATAAATGTCATTCCAAATTCCTGCTTTCTCTCCTTTTATTTCAACTATTATCTTATCTTTACCTAAATTTGCCAGATAGAACCTATCTTGATAAAATTCTCCACCCGGAAGTAAGTAAGATACACATTCTTTTATGTTATCAATTAACAATGATTTAATCTCTTTTTGAGATGAAAAATCCATAAAATTTCCCTCCTTTTTAATCAACATATTCTTTAAACGTTTAGAGTCCAGATTGGCGAGTTCACAAACAGTTTCAAAGGATCGTGATCGAATCCATTTACAAGCCTCTTTTTTAAGTTTTAGGTTCCTTCCTGCTGCATCCTGAAGAGCTCTAGTAATAACAGCAGCCCATAACTTTCCTTCGTCGTACTTCAAAATGGTAACCAGTCAGATTCAATACCATTGTTTTGTTCTGGAGTAACAACTGTAGCAATTCTGTTTCTATCTCCGTATCTACTGTCGGCTTCAATACCAACTTTTGCAGTAAACTCTACCCCGTTAAAATCAGCTATAGAGTTGATTTTTCTAGCAATAACTGCTTTCTCTGAAGTGTCATGTGCATGAATATTTCGTGCTGACTCCAAAATACTTCTAAGCATGGAACGACCAGATTCTCCCCAAGTATCTTCTCCTTCAACGCTTGCTTTGCCACTTTTAATACCAATTACTTGAAAAATCTTACGTTTTGCATATTGACCTTCAGTGACGGTAAATTCAGCGTTTAAATAGATGCTGCCGATAGCATAGCTTTTAGTGAACCAATTTTCATAATCTCCAGGCTTTATTCCCATTTTTACCTTGACTATTGTACCTTTCGGTATTAAACTGCTTTGCAGTTTTGCGTTATTAAAATCAGTTAAAAAATCTGATAACATATTGTCTCCCATAAATTAAGTGAAAAAAAATCAACTCCATTGGTCTACAAGTTTCCAACGACCATTTATCTTATCGACAAGCTTGCTTGCTACACGCTCACCATTACGAAGCTCAAATACTATTTGACGGACAGTGCTTTCCTCATCATGAGCAAACATCACCATGCCAGTGCTATAAAATCCATGTAAAGATCCAGCACCGCTTAGGCCTTGAAATGGATCTTCTTCCAGCATCTTTTTGGATAGTTTTTTTGTGTGGTGGGTAAGGATTATACTTGCATCTGGATTAATAATGTTCCTCAGTCTTTCAAGCGTTTTTTGCAAAAAGAATAGCATAGCGCTGTTGTCATTTTCATTACCATATTCACTTGAGTTAAAAATGTTACGAAGAGGATCAATCGCAATAATATCAGGTTTGAAACGCTCTTTAACGGTGCTTTTGATCTCATCTATTTCTTCACTGCTGAAAGATAATTGCACTCTTGGCGTGATAATTAAGTTATTGGCAGCTATATCCAAAAGTTCTTGGTCGAATGTCAGTTGCTGTAAACGCTCTTTCATGTATTCATACTCAATTTCAGTTTGCATGTAGAAAATTTTCATAGGACGACTAGGAGTCATACTGAGAAATGAAACTCCGGCAGCCATGTGAATCAACCAGGAAATAAGAAAATCACTCTTGCCAATCTTAGGTGAGCCACCCAGTACCAATAGACCTCTTTTAGTTAGAATCCTTGGTGCGATTATATCTTCTGGTATTGGCGATTGATCATTCAAATATTCTTTCACACTGAAAAAGGGAATTTTTTGACCGATATTGAAAAAGCTTTGTTCCATAATAATTATTCTCCAATTTTTAATTAAGCAATAGGAGCCAAAGTTTTGGCTTTAATTTTCGCAATTAATTTACCCAAATGTGGTTCTTCAACCATATTCAGGCAGCCACTTCGATCTTTAGCTGGGTATCCCCAAGTATTAATAGTCTGACAGATAAATGAACGTACTTCTGTGCCATTATCTTTCTTAATTCCAACCATGCTGATCACCTCATCAACAATACCTGGAATCTCACTAGCAGTTTTAGCTCCTTCACATTGATGTAGCCAAGTTGGACGATTGCAGTCATCGAGATATTGACCTAATGTGCCAACTATGATGATGTCTTTATCTCTGATATGTTGAAACTGATTGAGCCAAGCCATCATCTCTTGAGCAAGTAACCCATAAGCAGCTCTTTTGTCTTCTTTTCCCGATCTATCAGAAAAACACTTAGGTTGCATCCTTGCCCATAAAAGACATAAACGTGAAGCAACGGTTATACTATCTACAAAGATGCATCGGTATTTAGAAGTCTCAGAAAGAAGATCTTTATACTTGCCAGATACATGTTCATGGTGTTTTTGACTGTATGCTTGGTCAGATTTCAGCGCAGGGTTTGGACCACCAATTAGGCAGGCAATATCCCGAGCTTGATTCCAAGTACGAACACTAATAGAATCTCCCTGCCAATCTTGAACAGCAAGCAGACCTGCTTCAAAGTCAAGGCAAAGTGTTGGTTCACTTATAGTTTTTAAGAGGCTGGTTTTACCAATACCGTAAGGACCAAAAATTACTACTTTTATGCCTGTAGTTGTTTTCAATCTTTCATTATTGTTTAAAATTTTAAAAGTCATTTATTCACCTCAATGGTATATGTTATATATTCAGGAAAGGTAGAGTTTATGTTCAATTTTTCTTTTTGCCCTTGTAGTAGATGGAAGAGAGTTTTGTACATATTTTTCTTATCATAGTATTTAAAGTAGTTCTTGATATGTTGTCCATCTTAGCAACTTCATATAAGTTAAAGTACTTGAGTTGTTCGCATATCTTTTGCATCTTTCTTGGTAGCGTTGAAATCATGTAATCTACATCAGTACGTTTCGCTACTTCATCTTCAAAAGCTTCTATTTTCTCAATATTGATGTAGTTATTAATATTGCGTTTTATACATAGTTGTTTCTCTAATAAGTTGTTACATGTTGTGTATTGTGTGTGTTGGGTATTGTACAAGTTGTAAGTACTTTCTGTATCTTCGCTTGGTTTTTCACTCCATTTTTTAAAATAGTCGTAACAACTTTGACATTTCGGAAAATCTTTTGGCAGCATTCTCCACTGACAGGAACTTTTTAGGACGTACAGCACTCCACAAAATACATCATACAAATCAAGCTTTCTTGGTTTTGTTTTCTTCCTGCTATTCTCCAGAATTGGTCTGATTTTTTCAAATTGTTCTCGACTTATGTCACTTGGGTATAAATTTCTCATATATCCTCATTCATATACATCATTTCACAGTTTATCACTTTTTTGAGATTATGAACAGGTTTTTAGACAATAATACTGATGATTTCGCTTTCACAACTTCAGTAGATAAAAGTATAGAAGAGGTTAGTGATAAGGATATGTACATCTTGAGCTTAGAGAATAAATTACGTACTGTAACAGCAGATATTAAGAGCAAAGAAGAACAGATTGCATCTTTAAATCAAGGTATAAAAGATAAGCAAGGAAAGATTTCAAAATTAAAAAGCAATATTGAGGAAAAAAAGAAAGAAGTTTGTGCTCTAGAAGAGAGTATAAAAGGTGTAAATCAAATAATTTCAAAATGCAAAGAGTTTCACTATGGTGTACAAAGCAATGCTTCAACAATAGCAACGAATCTTTTGTATCAATCACAAAAAGATGAAGGCTTTAATCTTGTAAGAACTTTTTCTCTCCTTGGCACTATAGGTTCTATATCAGGATTTCTTTTCTTTTCCTTTTTTGTAGATGATATTGTGGTTCCTATGTCATTTACTGCGTATAATGTTTCAGCAATGTTGACGATGTATATATATTGTGTTTGTTCCTTTGCAAGCGTCTTAGGGGTAATGGCATTATATTCAATAGCTAAAGAACACTTTAGTAAAGAGCCTAAAAATGTTGAACTTCCAAAAAGTTGTATAGAGATTGACAATCTTTTGATTTCTGCAGAAAAAAGCTTATCCGTTTAATCCTTGACCTTATCCATAAAAAATGGAGAAAAAGTTAGGGATGTTTT
Source organism: Glossina brevipalpis (assembly GCA_000671755.1). Classification (NCBI taxonomy): domain Eukaryota; kingdom Metazoa; phylum Arthropoda; class Insecta; order Diptera; family Glossinidae; genus Glossina; species Glossina brevipalpis. The sequence continues at coordinate 19,377 of JFJS01016105.1, forward strand.
TGCAAAAAAGACGATATTAATAAAAAGGATTTCATTTAAGGTATAAAACTATCATAAGTTTTTCTAATTACTCTCAAATGAATTAGTATTAATTTAATATAAAATATTACTAAAAACTTAAACCATATAACCATTTTCAGCAACCAAAACCAGTTAACGTGAGAAGGTTTTTTTTGAAATCTGTTGGTCCAGAGTTAAGATCTTGGATATTACCTTTAGTAAGTAAGCGTTTCCTCGTTTGTATTGTGCTGCCTCTGGTGGTCTTTCCTTTGATGGTAATTTTTATATCATTACACTCCAAATATAATATGTTGCAAATATCATGCCAAAGAGTATAATAAAACCTATATCAAATACTTTATAAGAAAAAGTGGTGGTAGAGGCAAAAGTGAACACTAATAAGAAGGAAAGCGCATACTAGAGCTTAAAAAAGCAGCAAGAATAAAAAATATTATTGAAAGGTTAAATGGCGTATGATATAATATATAGTGTAAAGATGTAAATAATTTTATTGACATCTTTACGTTAACACTTCTTAAATGTTTAGTACTGTAGAATTAAGTTTTATGAAGGGAGTAAAAATGGTGGAAAGTTTTTCAGGTAATAACGAAAACGGTAGCTCAATCTTCCAAGGAAAAATCAGGGAGCAAGATTTCTCTGCGGAGCAGAAATTAAATGAACTAAAAGCAGCCATAGAGAAGCTTACCAGACAAGATTTGCTCAGAAAAGCCGAATGTGAACGTCAGGCCTCTAGTTATATCGATGAAATATCATCTCAAGCAGAACTACAGACCGAAGGAGGTGATGAGGATTACTTCACTGGTGAAAAAGAAAGAGTGCTGGAAGATTTCTGGAATTTCTTAGAACCTCTCTTTAGCTTTTTTGAAGTAGATGTAGATGATCCGAAAATCTACCAAATGCTCAAGGAGAAGAAGGAAAAAAACCTGATTGCTGCGATAATGAAGTTTTTGCGTGATAAGCTTAAGAAGTTAATCAAGAAGATCTTCGAAAGTAATTTAGATTTGAGTTGGGACAAGAGGTTGGACAAAGAGATAAAAGAATTGCAGGAAAAATTAAACAGTAGTGAGTTATCAGAAGAAGAGCTTGCAAGGGTGTTAGAGAGGCTCGAAGCTCTACAAAATCTAAAATTCAAGTTACAAATGGCCGTTACCGGATGGATTATTACAATGTTTGCAGAGATGTTTGGAGTTGAGCTAGCAGCTATAGTAGAGGCATTTACAGAAGAAACAGCTAAAGAAGAAGATAAAAAAGCAGAAAAAACATCATTAAAGGAAGAAGCAAATAAAGAAGTTCGTGAAAACGTAGAAATAAAGGTAGATGAAAGAGAAAAGCCCGCTGTGCCAGTTTCCCTTTTTGAAGTTTTACCCGGATTTGTAAGGCCGGTTGTTCTGAGCAAACCAGAACTTGATCTTTTATCGAATTCTCTGAAAGAACTAATTCCTCCTATATTTAAAGAGGTTATAAAGGAGGAGATCCGCGAGACAAAAGAAACAAAACCAAAAGTGGAAGAAGAGAAAAAAGCGAAGCCGGAGGAACCGAAGGTAACTGTGTGTCCATCTGCTCCAAAGACTGCAACGGGGACGACGGAGCAGGGGAGAAAAAGGACTGTTTATGGATGCGATAGTGAATGGGGAAAAATGACAGAGCAAGGTAATAATAATACCCATCAAGCTTCAAGCCAATCTGCTAAGAATAACAAAGATGCTTCAGACACCCAAGGCGCTGTTCTTAACAGCCAACCTATCCCAAAGCCTGTTTCTAACAAAGGAACTTCAGGGCAACTTAACGGAAGAGCTCCAGGAGAATCTGTTCAGAAATCTGCAACAAAGCAATCCATTAAAAGTTCTGTTGCTAATTGTGGATTTGATTTTAACATAGGTACTTGGAATGGTGCTGAGAATGAAGGTTCTGTAAGTAATGCTCAACCACCAAAAGGATTGACTAATGATGTAAAAGTTGAGAAATGTGTAGAAGGTCAGTCAGTAGGGAAGACATAATCATGAAAATAGTTAGATCCCAGTACTGGGATGACAAGAAAAAGAGGTACTGGTATGACATTAAAAGAGTAGGAATTGATGGCAAAAAGAAACACAGGCGTCATTCAGCGTCTTTTTTTGTCATTCTAGCGCGTGACGCTGGAATCTAGAAAACTGAATTTTATGAAAAAGAGTGAATAAAATTTTTTGAAAAAAAATATAAAAAAGTGCTTGCACTTAATTTTATTTTTAGTATATTAGTTGCATAATATTTTTACTTAGGAGGCAATATGCATGGTAATAATGATAAAAAAGGTTTTGATGCTGAAAAGTGGAAACGTGAGAATCCAGGACAAGGCGGTGGTATAGTGCTGGGAGCAAAAGGAATGAGGTATGATGATCATAGTGACGTAGCCAGAAGAGTAGAAGAAAGGAGGCGTCAGTCTGAGCAGAAAAACAATCCTGGTGGTCCTAGACGTTAAGTAAAGGGTAGTTGTTGTAATTTAAAAATGGGGAGGTTGGTATGCCTAATACAAGAGAAACAGTAAGGGCGTTGATTAACGCTTTTAATGTATATAATTACGGTCGTAATACAGTTAAAACTAATTTTACACTACAAAGCGATGGCAACATTGTAGTCTCATTTGATAAAGGTATGAGTAGGTATCAGTGTAGCGAATATCTTTACAATATAAAAAGGAAGATAATACGTGAATTCTACGGCATTGAAGAAAGTAATGATGCAGAAATATTGGATACAGCTAAGCTAATTTTTGATGTTAATTCTTTTCCGTTTGATATCAGTAAAGGAGACTGGTCTGGGGATGAACAGAATGGGTATAAGTTTGTAACACCTATAGATCAGGGCGTAATTTTTAATTTGAAGTCTCATTTGGCTTCTTCACTTAGAAAGGATGTTCTAGAAAATATGCGAATTAGCAGCACAACTATAGCATCTAACAAGAAAAAATATTTGTGGCATGATGAATTTGATAATAAAGAATTACGCAAGAAATTTGAGAGTGAGTTTTTATTAAGGATGAGAGAAAGATATGAAAATGTTCCCAAGAACCCTCTGAAGGTTGAAGGCGATAGTGTATATATCAAAGATGTTTTTGATGACGCTCGTTTTATTGATAGTGTAACACGGCGTGTCGCATGGCTTGTAGGTATGTATCTTGGAGTTGACAGTAGTGCTAATCATAAAGTGAAGTTATTTAAAGATATGATAGTAGAATCTATTAGTCAATCGACAGGAGTGACAATACATGGCTTTGTATGTGCTTCTCCTTTAAGTAGAGAAGAGGCCTCAGTTCTTATACCTCTTATATTAGATAGCGGAAGAAGGCGGATATTGACAAACGAAGAAGCTCTTAAACTAAATTATGCATTTAATGGTGCTATACTTAATGATATTGATGGTAAAGCTCAGGGAGAATTATCAGTAAATGGAGACAGAGAAAAATATGGCATAGACTTTTCTAATCCAGAAATTTCTTACTCTGTGATAACTAAAATCATAGAAAATTCTGTAATCAATAAAGACCATGAACTGTCCATTGACCCTGAGCTTGTGCGAGCATTGTCGCCTGCACAGTCGCCAGTGAAAGTGCCTAATGGTCCAAGTTCTTACCTCACTGAGTCATTATCACCGACACAGGAGTCTCCCACGTGGAATCAGGATGTAGCAGATGGGTCTCCCAGGCGAGGATCAGAAGAAAAAGAAGAAACAGGGGGGGATTTTCAGTTGTTGCCTGGGGGGGAAATAGGTCAGACTAGTGCTTCTTCTCAGCAAACGAACCATTTGTCATCACCTCCAAGTGCAGAATTCTCGTCATGTTCATCGAGTGGATCTTCATCATCGAGAGGTGCTGATAAAAGTGGATCAGCATGGACTAGTCAGCCAATAGGCTTTTGGTCATCACCGACTCCAAGTGCAGGACCTTCGTTATGGCAACCGAGTAGACCTTTATTAAGGAAAGGTGCTAATGAAAGTGGATCAGCATGGACTAGTCAGCCAATAGGCTTTTGGTCATCACCGACTCTAAGTGCAGGACCTTCGTTATGGCAACCGAGTGGACCTTCATCATCGGAAAGTGCTAATAAAAGTATGCGAACAGGGAATAGTACTTGGTATGGTGTGCCATCATCACATTCTCCAGGTGTTGAAGATGTGAACAGCGTGGAACCTGAAAAACAGCAAGTTAGTGATGAGTATTCTGAAGCAAAGTCACAAGAGAGTAAATCTCCGGAGAAGCAACATGGGGGTGGTTGGTTCTGTAAAGAAAGAAAAAAGTTATCATCTTTTAAGCGACATAGCGCAGAGCGTGATACGATGTGTTCAAGTAAAAGTGATCTTGTGCATTGTGTAACTGAAAAACCACCTGTGTCTAAACCATTTTTTTCATTCCCAACTAGAATAAAAGCAAAAAGTAATCCACCCTCAGAAGTGACTTCTCCTACGCATGAAGGTGTACCAGAGTGGCAACAACGTCTTGATCCTGATCAGAGGAAGGAACTACGCCCATTTCTTTCTCCTGAGCTGAAGAAGAAGCTAGACACCAACTCTTTCTCCCCTGAGGAGGAGCAGCGTCTATATTTGATGCTTACTCCTTCGGGGAAAAGGGAGATAAAAAACTCTTTCGAGCCTCCAGAAGAGAACTTACGGCGCTCTGTAAACGCACAATTACCGTCATCTGATAATCTTGATTCTAAAAAAGTTAATAGAGATAGTGGTTTTGGTTCTATGGGATCGGCTTCTCCTGCTGTGCCACATAAGGGAAGTGTCTCTTCAGAGCTTAAACATCTGCAACAGGTAAAGCATATGTCAGAAGCTTTGAGGAAATAAATTTAGATTTTTAGATATATCTTAACCATCTAAATGGTTTATTAGGGTTAGGACCAAAGTCTCTGACCCTGAAAGCGCTGGTGTTAATTTTCATTGCAACGCATCATAACGGGCTTCTGGGAACATTAGAATTTCGTACTCAAAATCGCTGAGCTATACTGCTACAACTAATTTCTTAGAATCTTATCTTAAAAAATACATTAAATTGACCTGATGGAACTATTGCTTTTTTCTCTTGCTGCTTGCTCTGAACGAGCTTGCGTAAAGTTAGTAAACAGATCATCCTTAGTAGTCTCTGTAGGCATACTACCATTTTTCTCAAAAACTTTATCTTCTATAGCTTTCAGAACACTTTTTCCTCCCAAAAGACAGTTTTCTCCTAAACTTGATTTGTCTTTTAATTTGTTAAACTTTGCTTCGCTCTCCTTATCAATCTCTACCTCTATTTTATTACCATCTTTCTCACTAGGATGTAGACAAATACTAATCTCTCCTACCTCAGTAGTAAAAGACATTTCAATGCTGCCGGAGATATCTGTATAATTTCTTTTTCCGTCTATGCTTTTAACTCTCACTATACTTTCCCCAATTTTAAGTATGCCGACTTTTAAATTTAACTCTTTAGCTTTTTCATTGTTTAAGATCTTCACAGGTTCAATAATACTATCTTGTGGATATTTAATATAAAAATATATATTGTCTATATCTACCTCCTCTGGCTCCCCCTTTTGAGCTTGCTCATTTTTGTTTACAATACCTTCATATGCTATACTTATTAGCTTGCTTTCAATTTTTTCACATTCATTAGAGAGATTTGCACAATCAACTCCACAATTGTTTGCTAGCTCAGTATCGGTGTAGAAAAATTCTTCTTTTGCTTTCCCACCTTTTAAAAATAAATTCCTAATGATGCTTCCTATGATCTCTAAAGCTTCATCTTTATCTTCATCGTCTTGGTTGGTAATATCATTAACCCCTCCTCTATACTCTCTGGTTTCATCGCGTGGTTTTACACGATCATCAAGAACATCTCCTATTTTTCCAAGTATTAAATTTGTTACAGTGCTTTTACACTCATTACAACATAAAGAATTCAGTCTTGCTCCTGTGTTCAAGTGGTTATTTACTGTTTCCTCGATACTTTTTAGAATACTTTCTTCAGATTTTTGTTTATTTTCTGTTATTGTATTTTCTACCTTCTCACAAAACTTACCTATTAGATTCTGTTCATCTGTAGTTAATGGTATTTCTAGCTTCGCCAACAGTGAGTCTTCTAGAAAAAGATAACCATTTGAACTACAGCTCGAATCCTCGTCTTCTGAATAATAGTCCGAATCCTCTTCTGTGTTACAATTACTCGATTTAACAGACTTTACCCGAGTACCATTATCAGAGCTATTTGAACAATCATTTCTTTCACCTACCGAACTATCAGGTATTGTCGGATTCCCTTTATTCTCATGAGAATCATCTAAATCATAACCCAAACACTTCAAAGCTTAAAGGCAGTCAGGTTCAGTAACATATTCAAATGGAGTCCTTCCACTGTGATCTTGCACATTTGGATTAGCTTTTATTACTTCTAAAAGAAACCTTATACCGTCAGTATCGTTATGTTCAGCAACGTAATGTAACAGAGTTTTTCCATCTTCTCGGTTTTGTACATTTGGATTAGCTCCTGCTTCTAGAAGAAGCCATATATGTTGAATATTATTTAACGGAACTCTATTGCTTTCTAAAATATCAGATAATCTTTTATCTAAGTAATGTGACAGAGTTTTTCCATGTCGGTTTTGTCTATCTCGATCAGCTCCCGCTTGTAAAAGAGAAATGATATATGGAATATTATTGGGACGATCTAATAGAGTTCTATCCATTGCTAACTCATTTAAAACGTTAAATAATTTTTTATTTGAGTAATATGCCAGAGTTTTTACATATCGGTTTTGTATATTTGGGTTAGCTTCTGCCCCTAGAAAATACATTATATGTTCAATATTATTTAATAGATTTCCATTGCTTTCTAACTCATTTAAAATGTCAGATAATCTTTTATCTAAGTAATGTGACAGAGTTTTTCCATATTGGTTTTGTCTATCTCGATTAGCTCCTGCTTGTAGAAGAAGACTTATATGTTGAACATAATTATCTAATAGACTTCCATCGATTGCTAGCTCATTTAAAATATCACCTAATTTTTCATTTGAGTAATATGCCAGAGCTTTTACATATCGGTTTTGTATATTTGGGTTAGCTTCTGCTTGTAGAAGAAGAATTATATGTTGAATATCATTGGGATTATCTAATAGACCTCTATTGCTTTCTAACTGATCTAAAATGTTACCTAATTTTCCAGCGTAGTTCTGTATATTTGGGTCAGCTTCTGCTCGTGAAGGAGGCGTTATTACTCCGCCAACAATGTTGCAAATTTTTCTTTTCTTCTCCATTATTCCCAGGAGAGTTTGATAGTTCTTTTACACGAAACACCACGTTTACGTCTTCAAGGTCAACTTCAATTCTCTTAACCAATGTTCTAATAATACCGCGTTTAGTTAGCCAGTCTGCGCTATCAAGGTTTGATGTAATATTGGAAGAAAAGTCTTCTAAATTGGTCACGACCAGAGTTACTTCCTGTTCTAATTTCTTTTGATCAAATATCCTCTTCTTCTCCTCTTCAATTGTTTTTAAGCTTTGTTTCATCGCTTTGATTCGTGGTTCAAATTCTTCTTGATTAATATATTCTTGGGCATAACTATCAATAAGTCTAGCAATGCCTCGTTTTAATTTATTTTCTTGCTTTTCAAGCAAATCGCTTTTTTTATCCCACGATGATTTTTTAAGCTCTAAAAGTCTACGTTTGTATTCTTCTAAAATTCTATTTGGATTTTTCAATAAATGCTTAACTTCTTCCCACACAGCTGTTTCTAATGCATCTGTACGAATGTGTTTATTATCACAAATTTTGTTACCACCAAAACGGTAAGAATCTCTACCAATACAACGATAATATGCATAATGCTCAACTTTTTCTCCTCGTTTATTTCTTACAGGACTTCCATAATATGCATAACGACAACGCTTACATACGACTAAACCTTGTAATAAATACTTTGCTCCTCTTTCTCTTGTCCTGGCTATTTTTCTGTTCTCAGCTAACTGTTCTTGAACCATATCAAATATATCTTCATCCACTATATTTGGCACTTTAACATAAACCCAATTCGCTTTTTCGACAGGATAAATGGAGTAATTATCTTTTGGCTGTTCACAAGAATGTTTTTGTGGTCTTATCTGTTGTAACCTTACACCTACCTTTGTTTTACCAAAAGCTGCTTGTCCTTTGTAAGCGGGATTTTTCAACATACCCCAAATTACACTTCTATCCCAGCACTTTTTTCCTGTTCTTGTCATAATGGACATAGTATTTAGCCGACGACATACTTCCCCAATACTTGCCCTTTCTCTGGCTATCCACAAAAATACTTTGCGAACAACATCAGCTTCTTCTTCATTAATTTCAAATAAAGCTTGTCCTCCTCCCATATATTTATCTATATAACGATAACCGTAAGGAGCTCCTCCCATTACACTTACACAACCTTTATTAGCCGCATAAATCTTTCCACGACGACTTCGTTCCATAATTTTTGCACGTTCATATTCTGCTATCATACCTTGCATTTGTAACAGCAATTGAGATTCTGGGTTATCGTTAATCTCATAATTTAAAAAAACCGCTTCTGCCCCTGTTTTCTGAAATTCTTCAAGCAATATCATTTGATATGCATATTTTCTAGATAAACGATCAGGAGAATGAATGTAAATTTTATCAATTTCACCTTCTATTACTTTATCACGTAATTTTTCTAGACCAGGACGGACTAAATTAGATCCACTGTAGCCATTATCAATAAATTCATGCTCTCTCAATAATCTGTACCCATCCATGCTAATCTGCTTCTCTATAGCTGCAACTTGGCTTGCTATTGTATTTTCTTGTGCTTGTTTCCCCGAAGAAACTCTTGCATATAAACTCACTGTTACCATTTGATCCCCCTTGAATCACACTTTTATGTTTTAAGTTTTTTTGACTTACTTGCTTTGATGCTGCTCTTTCATAAGCATCTAACAAATACTTTTCTGACAACCGATTAGGCTCATAGCTACAGCTAATCCGTACAGCCGATCTCTTATTCCCCATGAACTTTCCTTGAAATAATATGTTCATATCATTCATTGAAGCTGATGGTTAATTGATTATTGGTGCTATAAACGCTAACTATGGATTAGCCGATAAAGAAAGTGCTGGAAATAGAGGGTTTTTTCCGTTTTAGAGAATATGAAATAAGCGTAGAAAAAATGTGAACTAGGAAATTAACGGGAGATCTATGGCGAGTATGTTCAACCTCTAGTCTGTTTTTCAGGTAACCAAAAACTGTTTCAATGATAGATCTTTTCCGCAGAAAAATCTTCTCATTTAGCGAAATTAATGCATTCCTCATGCCCCGCTTTATCTTCGTCACAAGCTTGAGATTTCTATTAAGTAGTTTTAAAAATAGATCCTTTTTAATATAGCCTTTATCTCCAAATAATAAACCTACTAACTTTCTAGTCAGATCCGGAACTGGTTTCCTATCGTCAACGTTAGCTTTTGTCAAAGTAACCCCTTGAATTTCACCTATTTCATTGATTACCATATGTAATTTGAAACCAAAAAACCAGCCGTAAGTGCTCTTGCTTAATGTTGCAATTCCGGCAAAAACTTTGTTTTTTGAGATTCGTTTCCTATGACATATTGCGATAGGTGTTGAATCAATGTAGGAAATGCCTGTTCCTTTTGCTCGCTCACATAACCATTGCAGCAGAGTTGCTAAATACCATAGAACTCGCGGTTTTAACGCAACAAACCTATCATACGAAGGCAGTATTGGAAAGTCTGACTTATGTAATAACTTTAGATAGTATTGATAAAATGATTTAAAATTTTCATATCTAGATTGCTGATATAGTAGGATTATTGTTATAATTTCAGAATACGTTATTTCTGGCACTCTGGTAGGTTTTTTACCATTAGACAATAGTCTGTTTGCAAAGTTTTCATCTATTATTTTGCAATAATCATCTATAAAACAAAATAATTCTGTTATATTCTTATTCATTGGGTAACCTCCTATTATCGCTAAAATACTGGAGTTTACCCTCTTTTTCCCTCCTCTCTCACTATTTTTCTAATCCATAGTTAGCGTTATAAATGAATAGCTCTCTTGGTTTTGGACACAGAAGTTTTCGAGAAATGCTTTTCTCTAATTTTACGTTTTTTGCAACATTGTTGGCGGAGTAGTGAATACTATTCGTTTCACTTCACCAATGCTCGCTGCTTTCAGCCTATCTGCTATGACTTTTATGTACTGATAATCATTATACTCACACCCCGGCACCACCGTTTGAAAGCATAGTTCAATGAATTTTAGAAAATTTATATTATCCATATGTGTATTCTAGTGAATAGAATAATAGTTTTGATTTGTCTTATAAGATTGAGGTGTTACAATGGCAGGTTACAATGCTGCTAATTCAGTAAATAACCTACGAGTGCTATTTCTTTAACTTTATTGAAGTAAAAAACTGATTTCCATTGCGGTAAATGAGCAACATTATTGAATCTTTACCGTTTTTCTTTACTGCTGAATCAACTTGTTTTTGAAAATCATTAGTATTTTCTATATCGGTTCCATCTAATTGGATAATAATGTCTCGTTTTTTAATGCCGCGTAGCGCAGCGTTACTATTATTACCTACATTAGTAACTATCACACCTTTCATAGGCGCATCGTTCTTACCTTCTCTTGATTCTTTTGGCAGGTTTGAAACAATTAACCCGGTTATGTGATCAGATGTTGATTTATTTTCTTCTTGATTGGTATCTTGGCTATCATTTGCAGATTCTCCGATCACAACCTTAATATTGATCTCTTTGCTCTTTCTAAGTAACTTAACTTGCACTTTTTTTTCAGGTTCAGTTCTTGAAACCATTTGAGGGAGTTGTGTCATTCTATCAATTTTTTTACCATCAAATTCTAATAATATGTCACCCACCTTAATTCCGCCTTTTTCTGCAGGACTATCCTTTACTATACTTGCAACCAGTGCACCTTTTATATCTTTTAAACCCAAGGACTCAGCGAATTCTTTCGTTATAGGCTGCACTTGCACACCAAGCCAACCATGTTTTATTTTTTTGCCACTTTTTAATGTGTCAATAATTGACATAGCTAAATTAGATGGTATAGCAAAGCCTATACCCACGTTACCGCCAGACTCAGATGGGGAATAGATAGCGGTGTTAATGCCTATAACTTTTCCATTTAAATCAAATAATGGCCCTCCAGAGTTGCCTCTATTAATTGCAGCGTCGGTTTGAATAAATTCATTCATAGTGCCGATACTAATGTCCCTGGACCTTGCAGATATAATTCCTGTGCTTACAGAACCACCCAAACCAAATGGGTTACCTATTGCAATATGGAGGTGGCATTAGAGGGATAATACCTGCCATTATTCTAGCAGAAATTGAATCTAGGACAAAAAAGCCAATTTCCCAGATTTTTGATTTAATGGCAGGAACCTCAACCGGTGGGATTATTGTTGCTGGACTTTGTAAAAGCAATAAACTTCAATACTCTGCCAATGATTTGGTTGAACTTTACCAAGAGTATGGAGCATATATCTTTCAATCATCATTTTGGAGAAAATCAATTGCTTCTTGGCTGAGTGGTTCTCAGTACTCATATAGAAATATGGAATTTATTCTCAACAAATACTTTGGTGAAAGTACTATGGCCGATGTTGCGAGTAATCTACTACTCACCAGTTATGACATTCACAATAGTTGTGAATTTTTCTTCAAAAGTTGGAAAGAAAAAAACATTAAGTTGAAAGATGCACTCAGAGCTACAACAGCTGCTCCAACGTACTTCACACCAAAACGTCTGAAAATTAGCCAAACAGAGAGAGTATTGATAGATGGTGGAGTGTTTGCAAATAATCCAGCGGCTTGTGCATATGCAAGTGGTAAGAGGTTATTTCCAAATGATGAGATTATACTGCTATCAATAGGCACTGGTGGAACAGATAGAAGTATAAAGTATGCTAACTCAAGGAAATTTGGCAAAATAGGGTGGATCAAGCCACTACTGAATGTGATGTTTGCCTCTGGATTGGATTGCGTTGATTATCAACTAGAACAAGTAATAGACGATAAATATATAAGAATACAATCGCAATTGAAAGTAGCATCGACTGAGATGGACAATATTACACTCAAAAGTATCAAATCTCTTCAGCAAGAGGCAAATTCAATGATAGAGGACAACCAGAAATTAATAGATAAACTTTGCGATTTCATATCTTAATTTATACCAAGCAAAATTCAACTGAGCCAAAAAAGTTGGTTAGCAAATTCTGCTGGTTAAATCATTAACTAACTTTACTTATATCTTAAATACATTCAATTTTCACACTCACCCAACTCATCAGCAGTTAGGCCACTTGCTCGCACAATAATATCAATAGCAACACCTTCCTTAACTAGATCTTTTGCAATCTTGATTTTCTCTGCTTTTTTAACCTTTTCTTTACCAGTTTGCATTCCTTCAGATAAAGATCTGGCTACCGTATCCAGTAATTCTTGATCCTCAATTTTTTCGCATTTACCTATAAACCCAAAAACTGGCTCATTTTCATATTCTGTTAGTCCAAGAGCTTTAATGTTAACTGATAATGTCTTTGCTATCTTATATAATATTTCAATTGGAATATCTGTATATCCTCGTTCATAGTCGTGTATTTCTTTAGGTGTTGAACCGATTTTATTTGCCAAGTCCTCCTGAGTGTATTCCCGTATTAATCTCTGCTCTTTTATCCTTTTCCCCACTTTGTAGAGTATAGAATCAGTACAAATTTCTTTCTCTATATCATCATATTCATAAGTAGATAAGCGAGTCACTTGGGAAATAATATCAACTGAAACTCCTTCTTTCACTAGATTCTTTGCTACTTCTATTTTCGTTTCTTCTTGGCTAATTTTCTCGCTAATATATACAAACCTTACTAATGGATACAGCTTCTTGCGTAATTCCTGATCCTTAATTTCTCTATGTATTTTTGTTAGATAGACTATTTCTTTATCCTCATCTTCATACCAACTGTTTTCTCTTAGTACTGTTGGTCCTGGAAGTAGATCTATAACATTGACTGACAATGCTCCTGCTATTATATACGATTCTTTGATTGTAATAGCCTTGCACCCTAGTTCAAAGTTATGTATTTCCTTATGTGTTAAACCAATTTTTCTTGCTAATTTTGCCTGAGTATACCCTTGTACTATCCTACAACCTTCTATTTTTTTCCCCAGCTCGTAGCTCAATATGCTCTGAATTATCATAGATAAATCCTCTAAAAGCTGTTTTTCCTACAGAAGCAAACATATATTCTATCACAAAAAAAACCACTATTGGCTAAGTTTTTATGAAATCACAAAAATTTCTCAATCATATAATTTGATAAGCCTGTCGTTTGCAAGATAATATCAACAGAAATTCCTTCTTTCACTAAATTCCTTGCAACTTCAATCTTCTTTTCCTCTCTGACCTTTTCTCTACAAACATGTATACCTTTAAATAAAGACTTGATTAGCATATCGCGTAATTCCCGACTCTCAATCTTTTTGTATTCTTCTATCAAGTTTGATAGCTTTTCTTCCGCTTCACTATCCTCATCTGATTCGGGAAGTAGATCTATGATACTGATACTGATTGATAATACCTTTGCTATTTCATCTAACATTTCAAGTGAGACAGCAGCTCTCCCTTGTTCATACTCGTATATTCCTTGATTTGTTATGCCAACTTTATTCGCTAAATCTTTTTGTGTATATCCTCGTATCAATCTCCACTCTTTTATCCTTTGCCCTACTTTGTATGGAATGGGAATTTTGTTCTCCTCATACTCACCAATAGATAAGTTAGTTGTTCGAGAGATAACATGAGCAGAAACTCCTACTTTCATCAAACCCCTTGCTACTTCTATTTTTACCGCTTTTCTGCTTCTTTCCTCACTCAAACGAATAAATTTGGTTAATAAATAAAATACCTCGCTTAATTCTTTATCCTTATGCCCCTTTACTAAATTTAATATTTCTTCATCTTCAAAATATCTTTTTTTATTTGGTAGTGTCTCTCCACAAACTAGACCTTTAACATTTACTGATAATGCTTCTGCTATGGCATATAACTTCTTAATTGGAATTTTACGGTTCCCTTTTTCATATTGCAGTATTGCCCAGTACTTTACACCAACCTTCTCCGCTAAATCCTTCTGAGTATAACCTCGCTCTAACCTCCAATTTTTTACTTTTTGCCCTACCTCACAGTCTAGACTTTTTTCCATACAAAGAACCATACATATAATATTTTCTACTATAGCTCAAAGGCTCCAGATATAATGGTAGACTCTGGAACCTTAAAATAAATGAATTAAAGCCCCCTAAAAGTTTCTTTACTATTTTCACGTACTTTATCTACCCATGAAGACAATTTTTCACTTGGGCTATCAACCTCCTTCATAAGCTGCTTGCTATTCCATATGCCACATCTCATAAAACTTCCCTTTTCTACTGCTTCTTTAAATTTTACTCCAGCAAAAAGACAATTTTTTCCAATTTCTTCCCCTCTTTGTTGTAGCTCAGCCCACATTTCCTTGTTTTCTACTCTGACTTGTACTTGATCATATTTTTTTACATCATGGTACAATATAATATTTAGTTTACCAGCGCTTGTAGGAATTTCTAACACAACAGAGCTACCATCTGATACATCAACGTAATTTCTTACACCTCCTTCCTCCCTTCTGATCTCAACTGCATTATTACCCATTTTTAAAATATTACTCCCTAACTCTCTCAGTATTTTGGCTACCTCTACCTTGCTATCTTCAGAGAATTCCATAAAAAGCATTTTATTATCTATCTCGATATCTATTAATTCTCCTTCCTGAACAGCACTTTCGCCAGCTTTCTCTAGTTCGTCTAGTTGCTTATCTATCTGTGGCTGAACTTCTGGTTGTAGCTCATTATAGATTTCACCTATCAATTTATTCTCCAATAAAGTATCATGAAACTCTGCACCGCTTAGCATTAATTTACGCATTATCTTTTTTCGATCACTTTTTTCTAATTTATGAAAACGTGTACCCAATACTACATATTCAGCAAAGCTCCACTCTCCATCATTACATGCATTTAGCCTTCCTCCAGAAGCTAGTACTTTGTCTATAACTTTGTGCAATTCATTTACATTCTTTGCCTCTACCACTTCACTTTTAAACCAGCTCAAAGTTTCTGCACTTGGCTTTATTTTTTGCAAAGCTGAAGCAAATGGATTCAACCCTTCTGGATAATCTGCTTGATTACTCAAAGGTTTTGTGCCATATATGTAGTCAAGCCCTTTTCCGTAGTTGATTTGAACGTCTCTATTAGGGAAGGGCACTTCTCCAAACTTTTTAGCCTTATTAATTTTGCTTACAAAGGTGGATTGCTCCTTAGTACGGCCAATTCCTATAATCGCATTTAACATCTCACCTTTTGATAATCTATCAAGATCAATGTTTAACTCGTAAGTACTTCCTTCTTGATCATCAAAAGGTACAATTATTTTATTACTCATATTAGCCTCCGCTATTAAATATACTTTACTAAGTCTATAACCGACTTTCTTACTTTATTATTAATTTAATATATACTTTCTCATTAATTATAAGCAATGATTAATGTACTTGCAAATACTTTTTCATTCAAGTAGTTAAACAACTCATGAAAATCTTCAAACATCTGCTTTATAACAGTCCTTGCTCTTTAAAGCTAAAATACCCATGCTTGTACCAATACCATATTGTAA